>VZZY01025180.1:149472-192199 GCA_013400335.1 Eurystomus gularis | reverse complement strand
GGGGGGGGGGGGGGGAAGAAAGGCCAGAATGTGTTATATTATTGACTTCAAAAATGTTTTAATTTTAAAACATAAATGAATAGTAATGAAGTTCAATTCAATAGTAGATGAAACTTCGTTATCATTGGAACTCCAACTTGTGAACTTACCATCACATTTCTCTAATATTTGAACGGTGTCTCCAATCTCCAGTGATAGGCCATGTGGGACTGTTCCTCGAAAACCAGCGATTACTGAAAAAGATAATAAGTTTCAATTATTTACAGCATTAAAATAGAAACTATTATTCCTCCTGTTAACAAAACAAATATATTAACTGAGGAAGTTGAGTCTTTTAACAAACAGGCTTACTGAAATTTATTAAGATGTAGAAAGCTGTAGAAAGAAACAGAGGTTAAGCCACTTATGAGCAGAAATTTAAAATATAGGACACAGAAAAAACCTGAAACATTTACAGACCTACTATACATGAATGGAAAGCTTGTACTGAACACCATTAGCCAGACCATAGCTACCGGGAAGGACACCAACACATATCAGGCCCCAGACTTTTGCAAGCTGAAAGTGCCAATATTTGTGTTGCCATCTATACCACCCACACGCCACAAAAGGAAAACCTTATTTCACATTCGCTTAATGGATGCTATAGACCCAACACTCTGTCTAATCCCAAATGCGAGGAAATGGTTAGGGAGTGGAGATCAGTAAAGCATGATGTTCACCCAAACACATTAAGTGCACACACAGTCTCCCCTGCAGCCTCCCCAAAGCCAATTAAGCCCAGTTCACGAGCTCAGGCTGGGACAAGAGCTACAGAAATGGGCTTCCTTTGCTGGAGATAAAACATGCCCCAGACACAAAACATTCACCAGAGCAGTGATGTTCCTAAATACTTAAAATGGATCAATGGTAAGTCTTATATTGTTAGTGCTAAAAAAATAGCCAGATTTTTTTTTTTTTTTACTCAGAACCATAATACTCAAAAGCCACTCAAAATGTTCATTCCAACAAATGCTAAAAAGCCATTAATATGTGAGACAGCAATTCAGCTGTTCAACTCTGTGCTTACTGTATTTGGAATTCTGAATTAAAGTATTTCCTAACTCAGGCCATGAGACAGAGCAACAGTGATTCTGATTCTCTGTATTATAACATTCTTTCGGAGCTAAATTTTGAAGTTGAAGAGGAAAACAGCCTTCTACCAATATCAGCAGGGCACAATGCACAAAAATACTTAGTGGCCTAGCAGCAGTCTTGCCGCTATCAAGTATCTATCCATCTTGAAAGGAAAACCTAAATCTCATAGCAAATAATAAAACCACCAACTCAGAGGCATGAAAACAAATCTTCACACGTAAAGCCAAAAGGAAACCCCATGGGTGCAGATATATGCGTATAAAGTAACTACTCTTCCACCAAAGGACCTGCAAGATTTTTGAGCCACAACAATCCATTCTGGAGGCTCTTGTCTGCTGTCAGAGATCTGTCCCACCACAGGCAGGGACAATATAAATATACAAAATGACAACACAATATAACCTGTCAGCCACTGACTGTGCTTGTCACTTGTTCATCAAAGGCAGCAGGAGAGATCAGCTGTCAGCACCCACAAAAACTGAAAATTCATTTGTGAATCTTTGCCAGAAAGTTCCAGGTTTTAAGAGTAAACCACCAGGATATGGTTTATATTACAGGATGACATGAATAAAAATGTAAATTAACTATGTCTTTGCCAACTCTTTCTTCAGAATCTCAAAGCTTCAAAACTCACTGAATTCAATCATCACTTCACTTACCACTAAAACATCACTATGCTTAACCCATGGTCTTTATCCCTTCGAAAGATGCCTGTGAAATTATGTGCCTGGTCAGTCCCTAAGAGTTTGATATAACAAGTGACCAGTATTTGTAGCATTGAGCTTTTTCTTTTTTCCCCTGTGACACGTGTATTGAATCAATCCCCATTTATGTTGGTGCTCCTCCTACTCCTCCAAGGTATTTACAGAGAATTAAAATACTCTGAGATAAACATTATGAAATTTTAAAGAGCTACTTTAGTTCCTCCACCATGACAAGTACACCATTTTTAAGAGGGCTAGATGCAAAACAGCATCTATACGTTGAAAAAGTTTGTCTAAGAGTTAAAAATAAGAAATTTTCAATTAATTCTTATACAAAGATGTAAAAATGAAAACATCTTATTAACTATGAACAGATTAAAATAAACCCAAAACTCCCTGAATATCAATACACTGTGTATCTATACTCCTCTGTGGCACTGGAATGACAGAAGTGCCACAGAAGTCATTCCAGTCACCCTTACAGCTTGCAAGAAATAAAACCGAATTATGAAGACTGCCAAAATAGCACCTACAACCACTGAAACAAAATTAAGGAATTAACAGGAGCAGCATGCAAAACCAAACCAAACCCTTGGGTGTTATTACAATTGTGAGATGTCTTACTTTTAAACTCCACGAGATAAAAAATGACAGTAATTTTCTCCTTAAGAGCCTATATATCCTGTCACATTGTTATGATAAGACTTTGCTGTGACATTCAGTTTTTATTACTTAGTTACTAGATCTGTTAATGGTCTTTTTCCTCTTTTTTTTTTTTTCTTTAAGAGAAGTTTTCAAAAAACCATTAGGACAAAAAAAAATTGAAATCTGACACAGTTGAGAAAATAGCTAGAATTAATTTTAGAGCACACGTGGAACAAAAAAAAAAATATACCTTTATATATCTTCTAGAAGGATGGCCTGCAGAGTACCAGAAAAAAAAGAAAGAAGCAAGGGCATCACCTGTGCCACTAAGCCAGCACATTCACCCAATCCACTTGCAAAACTCTGCCTGGATTCTTGCTGAGGTCTTGCAGTGTGGTCAGGCTGAAAACAGGCAGCCTGTGGTCTTTAGCAATGCCACTCAGAGCAAAAGAAAGTACACTACGCAGCTTCAGAGAATTTAACGCAGAGGAATCCACAGACAAACTTATCACACAAATGTATACTCAGTTAATTTTCTACTAATCAAGTCACGTTACAGAATTGAGACCAAGACAGAAAATAGCTATTCATGTCTTTTTAGTTTACCTGTGGCATATATATATAAGGGAGGATAACAATGAAGTCAAGGAAGGAGGTAGTTACCATTCCACCAGAGAAGATCCCAGGGTTCAGCAGTTCAGCTAGGATACAGGGCTCTTAACCAAGCCATGATATAAATTTGATGTACTGAACCTCTTGCCCTTCCTTCCAATGACCACATTGTTCTGAAATACTTTACAGACGTTTCTTTATTCTCTCTCCTAGTAGGAGTAGGTATATAATTAATCACTCAGCGGTGACTATGGCTTAAGGCGTTCTCAACCTTATTAAAAGCAGCACACATTTATCATACTCATAGACCTGGACTTTTTATATATATAGCATTCACCAAGCCATGTGCATCAAATACGTATCATTTTCATTCTTATAACAACAGAAGCTAGTGTGGTTATCACTTCCATTGCAACTGGATAGAGAGACCTTAAAACAAGAGGATAGACAGAAGAAGAGAAATCCACTCTGAATACAGCTCCCCTACCAGTATCTGTAGTCTTTGCAGATGCAGTGTCCACATGCATGCCCCCAGGAAGCTAAGTATCAAAAGCACTTATATCTAGATACATTTTTTTGTGCTTGTAGTACCTGAAGGTCATATAAATGTCCTGTTTGTGTTTCACGCACAGGCATAACGATTGATGCCCTCTTCAATCACCCCTCAGCCACGGGAGAAATGTGAAACTCCACAATAAAAATCTGTAGGAGGATATATTCTCAGAAATGCTTTAGAAACTGAGTTCAAATACAGCAGCTGACAGCAAAGCTGGCATTAATAAATATTTGCTTGCTGCCAAAGGGTAGTTGGAGGATAAGAAAGCAAGACAACAAGAAGACACAAAAACCTAGTCCTTACAGAAGGATGAGGTGATTAGGCGAAATCATATGGTGAGAACTACGGTGATATGCAATATTAAAGGAGCTTTAGGGTTAATGTCAAGCTTAAAATTTTTAGGGTGTCACAGGTGCAGTAAATCCAAAGTTATGAAACAGCCCATTTCTGTGAGAACTATGGAGAGATAATCAGAAAGAAAAGAACCTATGGCACATGGAGGACAGGGAGGTAATCCTAGGTAGTCAGCATGGACTGACTAGGGGCAAGTCCTGCCTGACCAACCTGATGGCCTTCTACAATGAAGTGACTGCATCAGTCGACACGGGAAGACCTATGGATGTCATCTATCTGGACTTCTGCAAGGCTTTTGACATGGTCCTCCACAACATCCTTATCTCAAAGTTGGAGAATTATGGGTTCGATGGGTAGACTGTTCAGTGGATAAAGAAGTGGCTGGATGGTCACATCCAGAGAGTGATGGTCAAATGGCTCAATGTCCAGATAGAGGAAGGTCACGAGTGGTGTCCCTCAGGGGTCTCTGCTGGGACCCATGTTGTTTAATATATTCATAAATAATATTGACAGTGGCATTGAGTGCACCCTCAGAAAGTTTGCAGATGATACCAAGCTGGGCAGTNGTGCTGGTGGATGAAAAACTGGATATGAGCCACCAGTGTGCAATCACAGCCCAGAAGGCCAATCACGTCCTGGGCTGCATCAAAAGAACTGTGGCCAGCAGATCAAGAGAGGTGATTCTGCCCCTCTACTCTGCCCTGGTGAGACCTCACCTGAGGTACTGCATCCAGCACAAGAAGGTGGACATATTGGAGCATGTCCAGAGGAGAGACACCAAAATGATCAGGGGAATGAAGCATCTCTCGTATGAAGACAGGCTGAGAGAGTTGGGGCTGTTCAGCCTGGAGAAGAGAAAGCTCTGGGGAGACCTTATAGTGACCTTCCAGTACCTGAAGGGGGCCTACAGGAAGGCAGGGGAAGGTCTATTTAAAAGGGTTTGTAATGACAGGACAAGGAGTAACAGTTTTAAGCTAGGAAACGATAGATTTAGGCTGGCTATTAGAAAAAAGTTCTTCAACATGAGGGTGACAGATGACTGGAATGGGCTGCCCAGAGAGGTGGTGGAGGCCCCATCCCTGGAGTCATTCAAGGTCAGGCTCGATGGGGCTCTGAGCAACCTGACCTAGGTAGAGATGTCCCTACTTGTGTAGGGAGGTTGGACCAGATGACCTCTAGACACCCCTTCCAGCCTAAAACATTCTATAATTCTACGATGCTATAACCAATTAAGTTACTTGTCTGTGATTAACTGCTAAAATTAATCAAATGTGCTAATATTTTCTTAATATTCTTCTTCAATATTTCAATAGAACAGAGTCAGTTCAATCAAGAATGTGACATAAATCCTTACAAGACATCCTTTCTGTGTGTTTCATAGTTTTTCACTACAAGGACACGTGTGAATTATTGGAAAGAGGTTTCCAATCCTTAAATTCATATCAGACCATCACTGCAATTAGGCAAAACAGGAAAGAGAAGGAATAATCTGTTGGAGCTCTTATATTCAGTTTCTCAGAAGAAACTTCATCTTTCTGCTCTCCTACAAATCACTGCCTGTCTCTGTTCACTGTTAGACAGTTTTACATATGCAAGTGTTTGGTGTATAAAAAGATAAACCAATCCCAACGTCTTAATTAAAGCCTTAACTAAGGGGGTTTTGGTGCAGGAATTCACCTTCCGATCATCTAGAGCACAGATAGCATTGCTGTTCTAAAAATAAAACAAGATTCTTTTCCTACTTGCCCCTAGCGCATTCAAATCTTACCTGTGAGTTATCATTATAAAGACACATTTGAGACTCACAAAGAGCATGCTGGGTTCCACGGCTGGCTTGGCTTTTTGTTTATAAGATGAAAATGTCTCCCAACAAAGAGTGCAATGTGACATGGTACTCAAGATGCCCTCCTGTCACAAGTTAAAATAAAGCTCAACACTTATAAAGGAGAGATGCAGTATGCTGCAGTTCCTGGCTGAGTAGCAGGATGTACACCCCTGTATAAAGGAATCAATAGTAGTAGAACCAACATCTGCAGCAACTACAAATAGCTTAAAAAAAAAAAAAAAGCGTTTGTACCACAATAGTAGGCTCAGGTTTCACATAATAAAAAACAGTCCTTCAACTGAAGAAAGACGAGGGGGGGAGAGGATGTGGAGTAGAAAAATGCAAATTACTTTAATAATTACTTGGCCATATTGTGCATGCTAACTGCTGGAGTAAAAAGTGAGACTTCAATGCCCTAAATCATGATGCCCTAACTATCAGAGGTAGCATATGACCCATACAGAAATGTGGTAAAAAACACCCTGGAAAATATTAGATTTGGAGGGTGGGAACATTGTGTCAGAGGGACTGGTTTTGACAGGGAGCAAGATGCTCTGATAGAAAAGGAACTGATTGGCTGGTAACAGGGGTGGGTGGCCCACTTCAAAGTTTTGCTTGGGGTTATATTCTTGAAATTTTCATGCCTGAAATAACTGGAGATGTGCACATAAGAACTAATGAGGCAGACATTGTTGTTCCTTTCCCCCTAACAGATGACCAGAAGCTATTATTGATTCCAGATATTATCTGCTATAATTGAAATCAGGTCCTCTCGTGGCAAAACAAATTTTTAGAGTTTTTATTCCGGAGTTAAAGTGCCATTCTTTCACCAGATTGAGGTTTCCAGGTACAACCATTTCAAGGGCGTTATTTTCTATTCAACAGTTGAAAAAATAATCCAAAAAGCTGCAATAAATGAAATCTGGGAGCTTCTAACATTATAAAGTTATTTTATTAGTTAAAACAATAATTTACTGTTACATTTTTCCTTTATGATGGAAAACTAAGTTTGTTTTGACATCATATTTTAGCTGATGAATAATGATGTATATATTACCTTTGAGGAAGGCTCTGACTCAGTAGTATTTACTGCAGAAATGTAAAAAAACTATCCTTTGATGTGTACTTACGGATAGGAACAGACTCGTGGCACTGTAAGCAGCTGCAGAAAATGCAGTATTAGAGAGAGCACATCATCAGGACAGCCATTAAAAAAAATAATAAATCTGACCAGCAGCTCTACCCAGGATACTGTTGGTAAACTAATGTCTGAAGCTACTGGCCACTGGCAAGCTATACAAGCATCCAGTGGTACAGCTTTCAGTATTTTGTGGCACAGGGATCTCCTGAGCCAGACATGGTATTTCTCTGTTCAAGAACCATTGATGGATTTTTCTTCTATGAATTCGCCTGACCAGGCTTTACATGCATCATAATGTCAGTGTCCACAAACTCACCGTAAACTTTCCAGTTTAAATATATTTCACAGAAAAAAAAAGTATTCCTTTTGGTTTACAGTGCCACTTAAAATTTCAATTCATGTCTCCTTGTTCTTGTTGGAAAGTGTGAATAAGCTATCTCTTGTCACCTTCTCTGCACCTTAGTTGTACCTTTTCCAGGATGGAACTCTTTCTCCTCAAAAGAAGCTGAGGAACTTTTCTAAACAAGTAGAATTTGTAGAAACACAAACATACAGAGGCTACAACTTTGCTAATGCAGAAGGGCCAAAGCTTACTGTAAAAGGCCATCATGAGCACTGAGCTTTGCCTACATACAAATTGATCTGGATGGAGCAGCATGATAGCACAGCTACATGCTCCTGCTTCTAATCCACAAGTTAATTCAGGCATCTGTTCAGTAATGCATTGTGCCGCCTACAGACACCCTAGGAGGCTTGCTGCAAACCAAAAACCAGCTAATGAAGACAGTGACAGAAAACCAGAAAGGGGGTGAGGGAGGGAATCAATCTAATCTCCTTTCAATAAACACAATATATATGAATGTTAGTTTCAATAACAGAAGTGATCCTTAAATCTCTTGCAGATTATTGAGGATAAACACTCTCAAATTTATATTGAAATGAAAGAATGGAAGTTCTCTCGGCTGTATATGTACACCACAATTAAAAGGATCAACACATAGCTCAGATGATGACAGTCCAGGGCTCCTGAGCCACATCTGGCTTTTGAACACCTCAGGTGCTGCTCACATGTAGCAGTCATTGTTCTTAAGAGTATGGTGCTTGTATGGAATTTTCCTAATTTAACAGCTATTCCTGAAAATACCTCAATGCACATCAAAAATCATCAAAAAAACTTGTAACAATGTCCGAGCTTTGAAAATGCTATATAAAGTAGGACGCTTGTAAACAACTTTTCTTTACTTGTCTGCAATACAAACCAAAACAAAACCAGCTGGAATTCCTACGCTAGTATCACCAGCTACCTATACAGGTAAGGCAAATGTCAAGTCTGAAATACACAAAGGACACAGAGCCGCAGCAGGACTTATTCCTTCCTGTGCTAGTCTCAACATTCAAATTCAGCAAGGTAATCACTTTCAAATCCCTGATTACAATGCTGTCAAAACCCACAGGACAATTCTAACATAGATAATCAGTTTAGCACGACTGTCTGAACTCTCCTCATCCTGCACCTCATCTGTCGTGCATCTGTCAAGCTCTCCTCACCCTGCACTTCAGCTACAGGCAGGAACCTTATAATCTCTTTGATAATAGTTTCATTAGTTCTCCCAATAGGTTTTGCTAACATCTTCCTTTGGATACCCTAGCTATTAGGCACTCTAACTTAGTAAAGAGCACTAAAAGTAATAAGTGATAGCACGTATTTGCTGCTGAGAACAACTGCCAATCCAGAACACCAAAATTGCAATAATGCAGCATGTACCATCAAAGTCTCTGTCCTTGCAGGTATGAGATTTCATTAATTGTTTTTCTTCTTCTATCAAACAGCTAGTTAATTCCTTTATATTTTTTGAATTCCTGCTGCTTCTTGTTATGTCTACAACTTGTCCCTGCTAAGAGCAATTCCTTGATTTGTATGAGTTCTGGAACCAAGAATTTAAAAGTAAAAAGAAAATAAAACAAAGAGGCCTTTTAAAAGTCAAAAAAATGTAGTACACCTTAGAGTCTATGAATATATGGATACAGCTTCTCCCTATAAATTTGCTCAGGAATCCCCTGCTCTACTGAGAAGGAATGTCAACGTAAAATCTGTCAGAGACATCACAGTAGAAGGCAAGGTGGACTCTGTTCAATCAGGTATAGATTTCATGCATTAAATTATAACAAAGAAACTAGTCTACATGCAGGTCAACCAGCTGGTCTCACAATTGCCTAATGCAGATGTACAGATGTAGTATCAATGCACTAAGACTGCCACCTTGAACAGTAACTGTGGATCATCATTTTCCTTCATTACTTGGAAACAGCAACAGCTTAAAAATGCAGCTAGTAGAAAGGAGCAAGTGGAAAAAAGTAGATTATATTGAGATGATATTTTCTATGAGAACAACATTTTTTAGTTAAAAATAACGATGATTTCACTATGAATTTTATTAAGACTAAGTATTTCCAAAGTTCTAAGCATTTTCAAACTTTGTTATGTAATTGTCTTCATTTTTACTAGTGGGATCAAGGAAAAGGGTTATTGCTATTTAACTTCAATTTGAAAAAGCTCTCATGTTTCGTTCATAACCTTTGGAGACCAAAGTTTCTGATTAAGATCAAGTAAAACACCAGGTTTTTTTGTAACTTCCTGTAAGTGTCAGGTATGGTAAAGAAAGGAGGTTAATGTATTCGCAGCACAAGTTAATCATCTGAGGGACACTGAAGCCAACAAAGCCCCATGATTGCAGATAACAGATCTCATGACAACTCTTCAGTGCATTTTGAACCTTATTAAAGCATGAGATTGTGCTCATAAAAACCTCCAAAAAGATAAATTTAAGAGACGCAAAGTTCTACATTATTTCAAATCCAGATCCATGGTGATACTCTTGTACATGTCAGGAGGTTTGCTTAACTTTTTTTTTTAGAATAATACAAAGATGATTATTTTAAAGTGAACAGATTAGTACAACCTTAGAATTTGATGCTGACTTAATGCAAGAACACTGGGTATGGTCCAAAGTCTAATGACCATACATTTCCCCATTCTCCTTGTTCCTCCCCAAAGTATTACAACATGCTTCTCAGGGGGCATAATTTCACAGCCTCTAATAAACTCAAAGTAGCACAATGCAAACCCAAGCTCAGAAGAGTTGTAGTCTTGTCAACTGCAAAGAAAACAAGACTGCTGTGCAAGCTGCACCATTACTCTTCACCAACAATCAGAGCCACCCAAGGGGAACATAGTTAGACAACAGTACAGTAGGTGAGAAACACCATGCATCTGGTATCATGGAATTTGGCAAATGAGACTGGTTTCCCCTTAATATATCCCTGTTTACTCCCATTCAAGTAATAAATAGCATTTAAAGAAGCCAAGAAAAGCAGAGACTAAGTTTTCTTCACTAACAGTAAAAAGACAGAGCACTCATTTTCCATAGTAACATTTTTCTAATAGACAGGTCCATCAAATAACCTTGTAGATTAAACGCTGTCCAGTTTTCTTTTATCTCCTTTGGAAGAACAGGGTTTAACCGTGTACTTGACTTGCCATCGATGGAAGAAAAAAAAAAAAAAATATCACTGGAAAACCAGGGGAACTCAAACTCAAACAAAGCAAAACCCAAACAAACAAAAAAGTCAGATCAACACATCCTGCAATATTCAGTGCCATTAATTTTCAGCTTGTTTGGTATTATATTTCAGATGAGTTTTAGGCTCCTGATAATCTGTATTCCTCTAGCATTCAAGCATTTAATTATAAATTTCTGTACTACCATTTTAACAGTAAAAGCTCTGCTTATTTTGACTTTAACCTAGATGCAATGCTCTCTCTAGCATTTTATAACTCAAGAAATCATTCTGCTTTTGTAAGCTATGAGGCTTAACCACACTGCTACTCACAATGTATATTTAGTAAATGTCAATTTTTTGCTGCATGTCAAAAATTATTGGAATATGGTTTAAATCACAAGTAAGCATTTCTTCAGCAATGAAACAAAAAACGTACCAGTTTATGGAATAAGTAAATTGTGCAATTTAGCTAACATTAAAAATAAACTGTAACTGTGAGCTTCTGTAGTAGCCCATCCTACAGATCAGTCAATTCTCTGTAGATCCAAACTCAGTATCAGCAAACGTCTTGCAAGACAGGACAGTCTGGTAAGGTGTGGAATTAAGTGCAACTAAGGAAGACAATGATTACAAATCACTTACAAGTACCCTGGCACATGTTTTTTATCTTAAATGAGGCAGAACTTTCTTGATCTAGTGTAACTAAGAGGCATTTCAAATACACTGGAATACAGCTATCAGGACTAATAAAGCAAAACTACTTTCTCCTGTGAAAATCCTCAGAGATTGCTGAATGCAAGTTTAAACACCCAACGCTGGCTTTAAGCTGGTATATTAGGTTTAATGGTTGCAAATAACCACAGCACTTTTCAGCCTGATTTTAATAGTTCAGCCAGCAGAAATTAGTGTATTTAGCCCTGCAAGACTTTCATCAAAATCCCTCATCTCCCTAAAATTAAAGCTTCAAGGATATTTAATGTAATCCCACAAGTATCTAAAAATGTGTGACCAAACAGAAATGTAACAAGTGCATACACCTTTTTCCTAATCAAAACTCTGAAAAATCAAAAAAACTACCTGAATATATATTTTTAACAGTACCTCTGTGCTGTTATGGTGCACTTTCAGAAGCAGAATTGTAGGATCCTTCTGAAAAATCAGACCCTTCATAATGTGCTCATGCTTGCTTAAGAACAGTGCCTGTTACTCCAAAATCAAAGGTGAAGACAGTTTAGGTTCAGTTGGCAGCTATTTATAAAAACACACAATAGCATGAGAAAAATGCATTGGAAAACTATAGGCAACCAATTAGGATAATGAAGATGGCTGATGAGGGAGCGATTGTTCTGTTTGATGTGATAGAGGAAGGAAGTGTATGAGCAAACGGTTCTCTTTAAATGTTTATATTATGATGTTTTGCTGCACCTGAAAATTTTCTCTTTTTATGTATGAGTATTTCAAGAGATAAGATGATTCTCTGGGTTTTTAACACCTTGGGAGAGTCACTGAAAATAACTATCACTGTAACAGTTCTCTCCTCAACCCTTCCTCTAAATTTGGCACAGAAGCCTAGGAATACATTTGGAATACCACGGGTCCAGGAAAGCATGGAAAAAAGTGATATATTTCTAAGAAATTAGTAGTGGGAGACAAATGCTATCATCCTGCACCATTAAATACTTCCTGAATGAAATTAGTTAAGGTCTTGATAAGCAACTGGGCATTCCCAGGCAAACCGGACACAGGGGTTTTTTTACTTTTAGTATTAAGGAGTTTTCCTATTCTCGTCCACATGAAAGAACCTACAGAACTCTTTCCTGAAATTTTACGAAAAAAAACAACCACATGAAGTAAAAACTCCATTTTACAAATAAAAGAAATGAGCAGAGACAGGTAAAAGGGTGTCTGCCAGCAGGCTGGGAACAAAGCTGAAATAAGCTAACTCAAATCAAGCAGATTTGCAATCTATCCACTTGGCCACTCTCCATGCCAGTAAGCCACATTACGTATTTGTTTTGCAATGAACTGAGGTACAAACCTCACAGACTTAAAGGAAAAGAAGCTGCCAAACTTCACTTGAAAAGGGCATGGCCAAGGCAGGGAATGAAGGGAAATGAAAGTCAAGGCAAAATCCATAGCGAAGAAGAGCAGAGCCTCCTCCCAGGCGACCGCTCTCCTGGAAGTGACCGCTCCCAGGGAGGGACAGCAAACAAACAGCAGCTCCAGGGCTAGACTTGGCCACAGTGCTGCAATTCATCAAGAGAGCCATCATGTCACAGTGCACACAGATGATATAATTATTACGCTAATTGAAAATAATTCATTTTCTTAAATACCGGGGGTTTTTTCCCCTACAGTTAATAGCCTCCTGGGGATCCAGACAGAATAACAAAGGCCTCATGGGATTTATCCAGCATCTGAGGTAAGGAGAGGACAAAGATTTTCCTCCCAGAAAATCCATTCTGAAACAAGATTATGAAACTCAAGCAGAAGATCCCCTACAAAAAGAGATTCTACAAATAATTAAATCTTATGCAAATGAATATTTACTAAGTGGTGAACCACAGTGATCATACCTTTGATTGTTATGCATGTGGTTAAACAAATGATGTGGTCAGGTAGAGGAGTGTGAATGGACTTTTTCCATTGCACAGCCATTACAAATTTTATTTTTACCATCTGCTTTCAGAAATTGGTTCCCAATTTATTGGGCTTTTTGCTTTCTGTTTGAACACCCTTAGAAAGGACATATTAACTCAGAAACTAATTGGCAGGTATAAATCACCCAGGCCTTAACATCGTAAATTATTAAAACCAAAGCAATAATTACGTATGTGACTGTACCATAAAGTATCTTGTCAGTGTCCTGCAGTCAATGCATAAAATTGCACTGTCCACAGAGGTAATAAAGAATGATTGTTGCAAATTACCCTGGGAATTCCTTATATGAGGTTTTCCTCCCTGCTATGAACACTAACCTCTCAGAAAGTAATTTATTCCTTAAATAAATGTTGATAAAAAACCATCTAACACAATTAAATACTCAGTTTTCTTCTTTCAAAGACCAAGTCACAGCCATACGGTGCTGCAGGGAGAAAGCAGTATTGCTCAACAAGAATGGCAGTGCTCAGGAATGGATCAGCCAAAAGAGAAAAAAATACGGTTCCCACCGATCTAGTCTAAGAAGAATTTTCTTGCAGAGTCTGGCAGTAACATTACCCATAAAAGCAGGTGAAAGACACACCAAGGAGGTAAATCAGGGTTTTTTTCTGTGTCAAGAGGACCACCTCCTACCTTACCCAAAGGTCAGTGGGTTCAGATAGCAGCTGTAGCTGCCACTGTAACAACAAACAAGCAAATAAGCTTTTATATACAAGGTATAAGCAAAACTTTGCTTAATCAGAGTCAGCTTGTGACAAGTGTCACATGAAAACCAATGCATAGTGTGTTTAAAGCTCCAAAGCAAATATAAAACCAGTTGCTGCAGTACTCAGAAATGTTGCCACTACCAAAATCCATGGTGAAGGCCTCACTCGCACAAAATTCTCCTCGACATTTTTGGAACAAATGGAACATGAAGAACCAGAATAAGTTCTGGTTAGAGAGAGACAGGAAGGCTCATCAGAGGCACGCATCATCTTCCACTGCAGTAAAGAACTGAGCTTGGAAAGATCTAACTGACAAGGTATTACGGAGGTATGCAAATCACAAAACAATATGGGGAAATTAACATAGAAGTATTATCCCTTTCTCCTCAAAGCATAACAACTTCAAGGAATTAATAATCTGGTAGCAGGTTTGAAATGAAGCAAGTAATATTTTCACAAAGGCACAATCAAGTTATGAAACATCACTGTCACAGAACTCTGTGAAGGTCAAAATTAGGACAAATTTTTTAAAGCGGTTATAGATGTAGGCAGACTTAAGTGCAACAGTCCTAATACACCCTCTGGCTTTAGAAGTCTCTAAAAACCCTGGTTAAATCCATACTTTCCTTATTTCTTACACAGTTTCCCAATAGAGAATTAATGGACAAGAGACATCTGTGGCTTGATCCAGCTTGACAGTTGTTCAGTTCCTATACTCCACCACAAGCAGTTTCTGGTATCAACTTCAGCTTAAGTAGCGATACACAGGTGTTGAAAATTAATAAATTACATGATCAGTAGACTGCAAGAATGTTTATGACATTAAGCAAAACAAACCCTTGTGACTGATACGATAAACATCATGTGGCATGTCGATTATATGGAGATTTCTTCTTTTTAAATGAAAGATTTTCAGTGAAAAATAATCAGCTGCAGAGAGCCAAGGGAAATGCTGAATCTGAAGATGGCTAAGTATAAACATGCTTTAAAAACAAAAGTAGCTTTTCCTAAGGCATATCTGGCTTTAAAACAACTGTATGATTTAGTATTTCTGCATTATTCCCTTCCCCTCTGTCAAAAAATAATTTGCCTGAAACCTCTGAATTTAAGTAGTTGCAGTAACAGCTCAAATATGGAATCACTAGGAGCACCACACATGAATAAACATTATTTTGGATTTCATTCAGCAGCAGCTTGAGCCATATCATAATCCTACTCACTAATTAAAACTATTACAGGTGTGCAAATAATCAATAACACACCTAGCCTATAATGGGTTTTTTCTTTCTAAGAGTAAATTGAAGAGATCAAATAAAAGAAAAATGACATTCTATAGGGTAGGAAAGTATTTGCAACCCACTACACAAACTCAGGGAGGAAAAGGAAAGTAAAAGGCATAAGGCTTGCAACATTGCTCCTAACTTTCTTAAAGAATTTAAATACAGTATGTTCAACTCACTTACAAAAAATGTGCAGCTTATTAACTCTAAAATTACCATCCTAATTAAAAGGAACCCCTTTTCCACTTCACTAGGATTATCTGAAAGGTCAGCCAACAGTCACTGCTGGGCTCACACTGAAATTCATTAGTTCCAACCAGCAGCAATGTTAATGGATATGTTAATTACACTCATTGGTGGTTTGGTTACTTGTTGTGCCAGAAAGGGATACCGTTATGTGACCAACATAATGCTACCTAATCCTTGGAAGTTTTGCATGTAAACCACCAAATTGTCACAGAAAGGAAATTATATATGAGCAAAATCAGTGAAGCAAAGTGTTATGACTTTTCATACTTGTTTTCCAAAACATACAGAAATTAGACCATTTTATGCTTTCAGTCTCCAAGAGACTCGGAGATGTCAAGCAAGCCAAACAAGAATATACTTGCTCAAGTACATCTTGTCGAATTTGCAGCCTTTATTTTTCAGCTGGATTAGACATGAGAAGAGACAAACGATGAATTTTATTTGAAAATATCCTGATCAACACTTTACCTTTTCTGAAGAAAAGTTGGCATACTGATTATGAAATTAGATGTGTTTATTCTCATCTGCCCTATCATTTCTAATTCACTGTTCCAATTCCTTCCCCTCTATTTTTAAGGACTGAAACAACCACCGACACTGGCACACAGCAAGCAACCACCAGTAAAAGGAGTGATCAGTGATGGACAAATTAGAAATAAAAATTAATCTGAAGAGATCTTTAATTTGTGCCTTTGTAAAAGCAGCGCAGTAGTACCCAGGACACAGGAAGGGCTTGACAGTAAGTGTGGAAAATGGTCTCCATTACAAATACTAACTGATTAATAGAATTATTGTAATGTAGGGCAAGTACATGCCAAATCAAGACTAAAATATCATTTTAATGATTCAACCTTGCAACTTGCTTTGCCCAGGTAGGCTTTTGAGCTATGAACGTACTCCATCAGGACTAGGGATTTACATAAAATATTCAGGGTTGACCTGGATTCATCAATGTTAGCCCTATTTAAGACTTGTCTAGCTAGGACTGAGAAGAGGAATTAGGTGACAGGACAATAGTGTCCTAGCTTTTATGTTTTAGGATAGGGTTTTTTTCTCTTTAATAATTCTTAAAGTATATTTAATTTATTCCACAATTATTGAAAAAAGGAAAGGTCTCTGGGTTTAGCAACAGAAAGGCTAACCAAAGTATAGTAGAGCAAAATCTGGGCAATTCAGATAGATGTATTTGATCGCATGCCTCCTGATTTTAGGGTAGTACCGAATAAGAAAGATGCTTTCTAGTTTTGACTTCTCCCTTACTAAAAAAATATCTTCTTTAGAAGCATATCTCTTGCAGCTAGAACTTCATACTTAATTCCATTTTTTTAAACTATAAAATCACTAATGTACAGGAACTGAAAATTTATGTTTTTCAAAACTATGGGTTATTCATAAACTGCAACACAGGACCCACGCAGAATTACATATACTGATTTCTAGTGAAGTAGCTTGAAGTAGTAGCACAAGTGGCAAAACAGCCACTATTAGAATCATAGAGTCACTTAGGTTGGAAAGGACCCTTAAGATCATTGAGTCCAAATGTAAAATATACTACACTACACCCATATATAGTATACTATACTATACCCCTTTCTCAGCAGACTAATTAACTCATGCCTACATGAGCCACCACACAAAGGTCTCTAATCTTAATTTTGGTATCCAAGAGAGGTCTTTCAGAGTTGCTTTGGTGCCTCTGCAAGACACTACATTCTGCCACAGCCACAAATATCCAAATATCAGAGTGGCTATGGTTTATTTGTCCTGTGTCAAAATTTTGTAAGTCATTGCCACAGCATTCTTTTTGTTACCACAGCTATGACAAAGTCTGAGAGTGTCTTTGCTATTCCCATCTTAATCATATTAGAAACATAAGAAAAGCAAAATCCACAAGAAACACACAAACAGAAAAAAAAACCAAACCCCAACAACAACGAAACAACAAACAAAGAAAACCAAGAATCAGTCGAGTAAAATTAATAAAGGATTTAATAAAAGGCTGAACAATGAGAAACTGTGTATTAATCCCGGTAGAACAATAGTGGTAATGTAAACAAAAGTTGCAGGCTACAGTAACACTACTGTAGCCCACAACATAGAATTCATTGGAATTCTTAATCTCGTCATAAGAATCTAAAGTAGGTCACAGCAAGCTTAACAAAATTTGACAGAAAGCAAAGACTAAGGCGTAATAGTATGCAAATCACCTTCCTTGAAAAATTGATACTTCTCCCCCTGCCTTGATGTTGACCAAGCCTCACCTACAAAAGGATCCATTGTCCCTGCACAGAGGAGTATTTATGTATACACCTTTGAAATAGGTCATAATGATAAACCACGTGCTTTTAGACCACTTCTAATTGATCTAGAATTCTTTCGGTATTTTTAAGTAATGACCTACAGCTGCACAGTATTATCTTAAATGCTATAATTAGAAAGTATTAAAAAGACTAAACACATTATATCGAAATCTTAGTTCAAAATATACATATATTTATAAACTTTTCTTTTTTAAATTATACTCTCAGAACTCAGGCTTAATGGAGAATTTAACTTTTGCACAGAAGTATTCTAGAACAAATTTCAATTAAATCAGGTACTTATAAAAGGGAAAGAGGAAAATACCACAGCTATTTGTGAGCAACACTTGTAAGTAAAATTTATGTAACCATGTTTATCTTAATGTTCAGCACATCCTGAAAATTATGTTTATTGCTAAAACAAAGACAAAATGACCCAAGAATGAAAAAAGTCTGCAAAGTGTCTGGCTTCCTTAGATTACAAACTAATCATGACTTTCTGTACTTAATATGCTTAACTCTTAGTAAGTTAAATAATTAAGTGCAATTTCTTTCTTCCCTATATTCAATGAGTTAACTTGTGGACATTTAGGATATTAGAACATCAAAACAGTTCTGTTTTGTCCAAAGGAAGGCCAACACTTAGGATAAAATTCTTCATTATAAGCAAAACTCTTGTAAGCAGCTCGAACATCACATGCTCAAATCTCAAAAGCATATTCTGATAGACAGTTATTGTATTTAGAGATTTTGTTTCCCGTTTCAGATTTCACCCTGAGCATTGCACTCACTATATCATCAGTTAAAAGCAAGAGGCTCCTGCACCAAGACTGCACTCAACATAGCATGTTAAATCTTATTCCAGGTTATTATACCCAGGAAATAATCTAGCTAACTTTTTTTTTCTTTGATTTACTTAGACTCTTTTTAAAAAGTAACATAAAGAAAACCAAAAATGGTCATTGAAGGGAAAATTCTACTGGATACAATACAGAGACTAGGTGAAACCACGCAACTTTGTTAAGAGCCACAGTACTAGATTCGCCTTTATTGCCAATATACAGTCATGTTTTCAGAAGCCTGCTTTGTAATTGAAGTATCTTATACGTAAAGGGAATCTTCCAAACCCAAATCTTCCTTAAGGTGCCTGAACAGAACTTCCTAATCCTGTTTAATGAGGCTTTAAATAGTAACTCAAGTACAACAGTTTGGAGTATCTATCTATGCCCATGTTACATCACGAGTACTTTCTCCATTGCTAAGACATTGGTGACGTGTTAGCCAATTGGTGGAGAATGTGAATCAAGGATCATTAAACTTGAATGACTTCTATTTGTGAAAAGCAGACCACCTTTGTTTTAAAGGGAAAAAACTCCCAAGACAGAATATTTTTTCTCAATTATTAATGCAGATTCTTGCAAATCTTGGTCTGAGAGTGGAGGTGGAGAGATTTGGAAGAAGCAGGAAAAGAAAGTGGAAGAACTGAGAAATCTGAGGAAGTTGCAAAAAGGTTCTGTACCAGGGAACTCCTAGGATGAGGACAAAGGGACTGTGTCAACCATTCAGAGTTGATATGATGTGAGGCAGGGGGAAATAGAATGAGCCTTTCAAAGACTCCAATGTAAGCAAAAGCAGGCAAGCACCAGAGAAGTTAGGAAACTGAGACAGGGAGGAAACATAGAAACTCTTTATCTGTGATGAATGGAAGCAATCAGATGGAGAAATCTTCTGAAAATACACATATTCTTAAATATTTTAAATACTCTTTTAATATAACATGTTTACCTAGACAGGTAACTGTAAATACTCAGTGCCAAAAAGGTCAGAACAGCATCTTTTCAGGATGGAGTCCTTCTGAGACTGCAAGTGGTCCCACCAAATCAGAGGTGGCTCCAGGACCCTGCTTTCATGAAAGGGTAGCATACAGATATCTCTCTCACTAGGCAAGTGCAGCTGAAACACAAGATGAGTCTACCATAATCTAAGAAACTCTAGGGCACACTGTCATACTGAAGTGACACACAATAATGCTAACACAAGCCTAGCAGCTCTCACACAGCTAGATTTTTATATTTATCCAAAGAGAAGGTTAGCTGCTGACACAAAGGAAACTACAAAGAACTTTAAATCTTAAAAGAAGAGGTGCTGAAAAAAACATTCTGCTGTTGGTTTTTGACTTCTTTCTTCAAAGGACATCATCAAGTGTTAATGTTTTGGGGTTTTTTTAATGATGTGGTAATCTGCCCTCAGAGAATGAGACCAAGACTGTAAGAATCATTCCATGTAAGTGATTAAACAAGTAGCAAATTGCTATGATTTCTGGATTACATTGACCATTTCAAAGGTGAATGCCCTTTCTGACTAGCCAACAGCACCCTTTCCTATTTTAGAGCATTATTTATGTCTCTTATTTAGGAAGAGCCAAAAAACCAAAAGACAGTCAGAATTTCATATTTGACAGTTCAGGACTTCAGTACAAAGTGACTTGATACTAATTACGGTACATTAAAGTCTCAGTGTAGTGATTTATAATTACGAAAGCACTGCAATAAAAAAAAATTGGTGATGGAGGGACACGACAAATGTTTGCAACTGCTACTAGTCAATGAACTAGCTAGTTTACAGTTGTGTACAAAGCTAAAGTTTGATCAGAAACAATACAATAGCCTACAGGGTCTGTATATACCCAAACAGATGAATTAAGAAGATTAATTAACATTCTGATGTGTCAGAAAAAGTAATGTGTCAGGACAAGTACAGGGTAGAAAAATAATTTAAAAGAACTAATGTTTCTAGAAAAAAGTCATTAGCAGCCAATTTATCACATTGCAACTAGTAACCAATTTAACATCCTGAGGGGGTTTTCTAACAAGCTAGAAGGGGAAAATTAAAGAAATCCTCTGAAACAGATCTAGGGCAGTATTCTAGGTCAGTATGCCGAGAGAAGCAGTACAGCAGAGGGCTGGGCAGCAGTGGCAGTGCAGTCTCACAGCTGCCAAAGGGTGTTGCTATGGGCACAAATCCCACAGAGGAAGCAGATAGGAAACCAGCCCTTTCAGCACACTGACCTCAGCAGCAGAACAAGCCATCCTGTATTCCTGGATTCACTCAAGCTGACCACGAGGCATTAGATTCCCCCATAAACTCATTTTCCCAACTGTAGCTGTTATACAAGCATTATTTTGGAGAAAAACTTATATAATCACAGAGATACTGTGGTAAACATGGACTTTTATTCTTCAACTTGAAAAAAGGTTGTAGCTGACAGTCTCTTCCCCACAAGCAGGAAAGTGCTTCTTAACTTCTGTGAAATACTGTTTTTTTTACCACATCAATGACAACATCCCGGAGGTGGGACAAAACCCCACTTTGACTCCTTGAGCCCACCATGACAAACCTCCTGCTCTCATCCTCAGCACTTACAAGGCTCCTCTGTCCTACTCTAACACTGGTGGTGGGACTTGGCCATCTCACTTCAGAGCAGGCAATTACAAAAACAAGGCAAATCATGTATTCCAGGAAGGCAGCCAAGGTAACTATAGTGTAACTGGCTATTACACAGTTCTAGGATACATGGAGGAAAAAAAAAAAAGAAAACTAACAAAAAACCCTAGCAATCAACCCAACACCACCCCATACACATTTGCATTAGTATCTCAGTCCCAAAGGATTGCAATGTGTGCCTTCAATTACCTCCCCCATACCCTTTTCTAACCATGTGTTAAATAAGTTTGTCACATTATACTCTATTTTAAACTCCAGATGACTGAACCAATTATGCTGCCATAAATATATCTGTAAAAGGTAGCTAAGCAATCCCAAACTGTTTTTTTTCCAAACTGAAAATCTGCAATTTACCCTGGGGACCAGGCTAGACATGCCCAGAATAAACATTCCAGCAACATCCAAACTAGCAACTACAAAATAATTAACTGCTTCATTTTAAGGGATAAACATCATTGAGAGGGGCAACGAAGCTGATGAGGGGTCTGGAGAATATGTCATATGAGGAGCGCCTGAGGGAACTGGGATTGTTTAGCTCGGAGAAGAGGAGGCTGAGAGGAGACCTCATTGCTCTCTACAACTACCTAAAAGGAGGTTGTAGTGAGCCTGGTGCTGGTCTCTTCTCCCAAGTAACTAATGACAGAACAAGAGGTAATGGCCTCAAGTTGCGCCAGGGAGGTTTAGATTGGATATCAGGAGAGAGTTCTTTACTAAAAGAGAGATTAGCCATTGGAACAGGCTGCCCAGGGAGGTGTTGGAGTCGCCATCCCTGGAGGTGTTCAAAAAACCGGTCGATGTGGCGCTTTGAGACATGGTCTAGGAGTTAGGGAGATGTTCAATAAAGGTTGGACTAGATGATCCTAGAGGTCTTTTCCAATCTAAATGATTCTATGATCAACTATTATCTACAAAGGTATTTATTACTGCAACAAGCCTTCCATTAAGACAAACCTAAAGAACTAGTTCTAGCATCTCAAAGACACTAGTTAACAGCACAATGTGCATAGCACAGGAGCTGAAAGAGTATTTGGGCTTGTTTACAAAAATGTATCTGAATAGCTTTAAAAGTTCAGGAAGGAAAAAAGAGGAATCTGAAGCAATATCAGGTGTGGCTGCTCATTAATTTAAATGGAGTTCCAAGTGTTTGCTTAATCCAGAAATCCAGTGTTTGAACAGCTAGTAAAAAATGTGAGTCTCTAAAATCAGTATTCTTTTTCAGTCATCTGACAGATATGCAACAAAGCATCATACTTAGTTACTGTACCTGGAACAGACAGAAGACATGGTCACTACTGGTGGAATTAATGAACACAGTCAAAGCAGCCTATGTGAGAACTACTAGTAGCAGCGAATGAATAATGCATTTAATATCTTTAAATTAGCTTACTAGTATTTTTTGCTTTAACAACTATCACACATATGTCATGTCTGTGGCTAGTTTTTCACCTAGTTGTATCACTTTTGAACAAACCTCAAACATTTGGGGAGTTTGCCAACTAATTTAAAGAGACATAAACACAGGGATAGCATAGGCAAAACGAGTGAATACACTTCCTAAATTCCATCCTTGGCATATTTGCCAGTATCTTCATTTCTTTTTGATACCACACCCAGGACCAATCTTCCAAGTCTGGAAATCTTAGTAGAAGATGGAAAATGAATCTACACACAAATAAAGAGAAGTTTGAAAGTTACTTGCTTATAGCTTTCAAGGGAAACATATTTTGTATTTCATGGCATATAAAAAATAGGCATGAAATATAAGAACACAGATGTACATCTCTTGACCCTTATGCTTAAAGACAGGAGGCTAAATATATTACAGGGGCCATTCCCCCTAAAAGGCCCAACTGCATTATCCACTGACTCCCTGCACACTTGGCATTATCGTCACTGGTGCTCACCTGTTGCAGAAGCAAAGCTTCCACAAAACACAACTTTAACAACTTCTTTTAATTCCTCCTTGCTAAATTGACCAGCGTATTCATAACAAGTTCTTACTTCAAATATCTTACATACTGTGTAGTTACTAGTAAACTAAGCTGTAGTAATTGAGGTAACAATCCATTTGATGCTGTCGGAACCAAAGAATGGGGAATTCCTCACTTAATAACGACCTCGTTCATGAAATACAAAGTTCCTTCACTGCACAACAAAGGACCAAGAAATCAAACGCTAATAGAAACCTGAACTATTTCACTGTATCATTCTTCTCAGGTTTCAAAATCCCCCAGCTTTCTCAAGAAAACAGAAATTTGAGGTCTGGCAAGAGAACACCATTAAGTGCCACTAAGCAGCATCACAGTTGCTACGATGCATCCTGTAAACCGCACACTTCATTATATATGCTATACATCTCCATTATATCAAGTCCTACACAAACACCTATCAAACATACCTTCAGCAACAGTCAAGAGATAAAAAATGGGAGGTACAAAGCAAAGTTCAACAAATGGAAGACCAGCCTGTACAATTAATATTAACAAAGGAACAAAAGCAGACACTGCCTACTCAAAACCCAAACGTACAAGAAAGTACAAAGGGGCTTTCTTCACTTCCTGAAGTTTATTAAAGGCTTCTGCAAAACAGCAATGAGGATAAGCATATTAACTTGATCCTCAGAAACCACCACACACACAGAACAATCTGTTACAAAACTAGAAATACAGAGCAGCCAATGTTTATCTGCAGCTTAACCATATAAGTATCTGCCTAGAACAAAAGATTCCTTTTTTAAACAGCTTGACAACACCTCTGTGATCTATTATTTCATTATGTCTTGTGTTCATAAGGACCGAGTTGCATGCATGTTTTCCACTTGCCCGTCTAGCTTTCTGATGGCAAATTTTCCCTATTCTAGAGTTCAGTACTTTTTTACTTCTTCAATCTGTTGAACCTTGTTCCTTTCTGCATGCACTTCTAATCCCACAGTGTTATCCCCAATATGTTTTTGATCATAAAAATTGGTGTGAAAATTGTGATAAAAGGACCAATATATGTATTTCATATTCTAAGCATCAATAAAAATGAAAATACCAGCCTCATACTTCACTCCAAAGCTGCTCAGCTCAGGTGACTTGCAAAATTCAGTATTTTCTAAGTAACATTTAAAACTCTCTTCATATCAAGGGAAAGTTTTATTTTGTTTTTTATTTTGCTTCTAACAAGTAAGCAAGACATCCAAATGCACTGAAACTAGACATTACTAAGAAAGGGTAGCATTTATACAGTTCCTAATTGAGGATAACAAGCATTTTTACAAACGTTTGGACAATCATGTAGTGATTCAAGAGAATCTCATGCCCTTTAATGAGATTAAGTACCCTTCTCTCCAACTTTTGCTTCTGTTCTTCATGAGAAAGTTTTCCTCCACTATCCATTGGTTTCCAGCAACCTATTATTGGTTGGTTTGTATTTTTGAAAAGGGTACATGCACAGCATTTTAAAAGTATAACTTTCTTGTTCCTTTTTCCTTCATCTAGAAAATTTAAGTTTCAATTCTAGGTTTGATGACTTATGTAAGTGAATTTTAACTGCCACAGTGCATTTAATTTGCATATTCCAGATGACAAGGAAAACGTACAGTTACTCCAATTTTAGTAAGTTATACATCCTCAGAAAGAAAGATTTTTGTCTGTGTTAAATATTATTACCCCAAACAAAGCCTGGAGCTCTCATCTACTTTCTGTAGGTCATATCTTATCAAGAAAGGCACATTCATTTCTAGAAATGACCTTTGCTCAGGATAAAAAGCTTGAAAGCAGCTATTCTTTATGCTGACAGATTTGTAGGAAAGAAAAAAAAATAGAAAAGAAAAATTTATACTCATATAGCAAGTTTATCCATAATTTACTACACTACAAGGAGGACTGCAGGTTGGTTACTATATTAGCTTTTTACAAAACCAGATACAGTGATTTTCCCAGCATATTAAATGGCATTAAATCACCGGGAACTGATTACTTCTGAAAGACTTTTATAATCTTTTCATCAAACCACTTTTTACAAGAAATTCAAGTTAGTCTCGGAGATGAATGAGACTACATGAACTGGTTTCCAGTTTATTGTTTTTACTTCTGGATAATCTCCAGATTTTCAGGTTAGACAACATGATCAGCAAGTATCTTATCTAAAGCACCAACTATAAATTTGATCAAAGAAATTGCCTTTCAGTTCCCAGTTAGTTCTTGGCTTCTCTATAATTTCATATTGTCCTACTAACAAACCTGTAAACAACCATTTTAACTTAGTTTCTGACCCAGGAGAGATTAGATTCACTAATCTAGACTGCTTCAGTTTTAGCTGTTACATAGGAATTCTATATGAAGGGAAATCACTGTTTCAGTAGATTTATTTTCCACAATTTCCTGTTTTCAAAACAGCTGAAGAACCCTATTCACTTTAGATTCCTCTTCTGAATAGGATATGCTGTCACTAAACTGTCAAAATCTGCTAATATAATTCTCTCAGCCTCCAAATGAGAAATCTGTAAGTCAGAAAAGTATATTATTAATTTGGGTTTTTTCTTAATATAACTGAATAGTGCAAGTTAGTTTATTTATTTTCTGCCTGGTTTTACTGGTCTAAGACTCTGGTAGTAGTTCTTCACTATGTTTTTATTTATGTGAACAGCTTCCACCATGCTAGGCCATATCACTTGACTTGTACCGCTTTCCACTACATAATGGATGAAAGCATGTAGTAACATTGATTGCAACATTGCTCCCTTGAGATATTAACTTATTGACTTTACATCCAGAGGAACTCTGTCTTTATACCATACTATCAGGTTTTTAATTCATTAGACTTTAGACATAAAATCCATGATCATTCTTTTCAAGTTTCACAAGGCAGATCTTAACCTTTTAATATTCAAATAACCCACTGAATTCCATTTAATAATGTTCTGAAATCTCCTTCTGCATACTTTGGTATTTTTCATTAGATTGATTCCTAATTTTATAATTATTATTCTAAAAAAACCCAGTATCTTTGTGATTAATTTCAGAAAATATCCTCTAGGTGCAAAACTGACATACAGCTCTGGGTTATTACAAGGAAAAAAAGTTTCAACCAAAACTTGACTTACTAAATACTTTAACCTACCAGAATTGCCAAAAATAATAATAATAAAAAATCAGGAATAGCTATATGCATGTTGTTACAGTTTTCCTACAGGTACAGTTTGTAGAATTTTAACATTTCTGAAAAAAACCCCACCAATCACATCATAGCTTCTGGTACCGTAATCTTTCAAATACACTTTTAATGTGCATCATGCTCTCCTTAAACAGAAAAGGAAAACTGCAAAATAACCATAATGTATTCCTTTGCTCACCATCTGTACCAGGCCTGAGTGTCAGGCATTCAGTTAAGTTTTTAAACACAATGCTACCAGTAAAGCATTCTTTGTCTTAGTTTCCTTGCATGGTTACTTTTGTCATCAACTTTACAAACTTTTTAAGAGAAGTGCTTTTAAGACATTCAAAGGAGCTGGATACATCACATCAGTGACACTACGAGAAGTAGTAGAGCTGAGGTTAAAATAAAGGCTAAAGAGAAAAGGGAAATGTGAGACAGATGCCTTCCTCCCCCTCCTTTTGAAGTCCTTGACTTTTTCTATCTGGCTTCTGACTGGATATAAAGAAAAACTTTGTCACCATGAGGCAGTCTAGCAGTGCAAAAGGTTGCTCGGGAAGATTCTGCAGTCTTCTTAGCTATAAGTTTAAGGTTACCATCTAGATAAAGCATTGAGTAACCCGGTCTCATCTCACAACTGACCTTGATTCAAGCAGAAAGCTGGACCAAAGACTTCCTGAGGTCCCTTCCACCCTCAATATGCTGTGATTTATTCTGAGTTCTCCAGCTGAGTTTGTGACTACAGTTCTGAACCATGCACAAAAAGAAAGGATAAAAAAAACCCAAATCGAAACTATCAAGTCAATTCTGAAAAGCCCTGTTTACTATGTTTACAGTCTCCCTGCCTGTTGTCATGTTCAGACGCAACATTAAGGGTAATCTGTTTGATCTTCAAAAGGACTAAGAAAAATTATTATCCAGTATTCCCATGAAATTCTGTTTCCTTTAAAAGCTCTGTAATTGTACATTTTGTACCCAGCTCAGATGAGACTACAGCAAATATGACTTCTATTTAAATGGAGACAGACTTGTCTAAATAAAACCTGAAGCTCTTGTATTCTTCAGAACAGAGTCCTTTGCCTGAGCCCTGCTCTCAGTGAGAGAGAGAAAGGAGGATTTTTGATGAACCATTAGAATTAACAGGATTCCCACATCTTCCTCAAGTACATGTACCTGCGTTGCAGACCCTACTGGTGGTGGCAGTATTGGTATCCAAAATGACAAGGATGTAACAACAGTCTAACTACTGATGGCTACCTAGAAAATCACAAAGATACACTACAACAACTTCTCCCAAAGGAAAAAAAAAAGTTCAAGATAAAATACAAGTTATTTGGATCTGCACATTCCTGTACATACTGCAACAAAAAACAGGCATACATTGCACATATCAAAGTAGGAAGACATAATTAAAAATTAAATAATTAAAAATTATGCGATTATAATGAAAGAATAAATTATGACAACTACATTTGTCATCTGAAACACAGTAGCATAGATTACAGCTAGAAAGCAAATAATGAGTATCTCCAGGAAATCTTTAAGTTGCATTTAAAGACAAGTAGAAGTGTCTAGAAAGAGTGAGTATGTTCTGCATTAGTGCAAACCAAGCATAACACAGCTTTTTTTGGGAAAAAATAGCCCCTACAAAAAAGGGAGGTGGATAAAATCATTGCTGTATTAAATTGACAAACTCCAACAAGCAGCACACAGAAGAGCTAAAAACTAGACATCACATTTCAGCTTTACACGATGGCCAAACAGAAGCATCTTTCACCTCATTGTATTATAGTTAGACGTGCGCCCTCTCTCCTTCAACACTAAAAATTAAAACAAAGGTAACAAAAGGAGAGACTGCACCTATTACCTTAAGGGGAGGATAGGAGAAGATGCATGAAAAGAATGCCTATCCTTTAAAAACCGTCAACACAACTAAAAAATCAAACATATACGAGTGGAAGGCAGAAAGTCCTTTACATTTACTTTATGAGTGGAAGGCAGAAAGTCCTTTACTTTAACTCTTACTTTTATCAGAAACATGTAAATATTTGTATCATATTGGCAATGGGCTGAGTCTGGGAAGTTGAGAGGTTAAGGCAACAAACCCATTCACTGGGAGATTGACAAAAAAAAGACCGATTAAGTAAAAAGTTTCATTCAAGTTTAACTTGCTTTAAAAAAAAAAAATCCCACAAACACACACACACAAAAAGAAAAAAGAAAAAACACCCCAAATGCAAACAACTCCCCACAACTCAATCTGTAAGTTGTATCTATGAAAAGGTAGGAACAAGAACAACAAAAAAAAAATAAAAAAAGATCAGTTACAGGACTGTGACAACATACTTCCCATAGAGCTGGACACCAAGGAGCTGAATCTTTTTGTTAGCATACGAAGAACTGTATATTTTGAACTCCCTAATGATACAGTTCTACAAAGACTAAGCTGTTACAGAGCCCAGCAGTCAAGCTTGGGGACAAAAAAAATCAGATGTTGCTTTCTCTTATACCCAAATTTGTCCTCTGTGAAAAATTAACATTCTAGGTCTGCATTTTAAGTGAACAATAGTTAGAAATGAAAGCTATGTATTGGGTCACTAGCGAATTCCTCTACCCATACAGAATTATATCTTCCAGTACACAACAGTGTTTTATTCAGTCTAGTTAAGTCATTTCCCAGGGCTGATTAACCGCATATATCCCACTGGAAAGAGCTGTGCTGTTCATTCCAAATATTTTGTATTTAATTTCTAGCCATCAGTGGCAGGGAAAATTTCTCATCAGAGAGTTTTGTTCTTTGTAGCACCTTAGATGTTTCTTCTTGCTTCATTCTGCCAGCCATCTTCCAGCAAACTTCACAATGCCACAAGTGAAATTCTCTCTCATATTGTGTAAAAGGGGATAAAAGAAAAAGGAACTTGAGAGAGGGTTGATAAAGCTGCACAGCTCACACAGCACTTCCCACTACAGCAGCTTTATCTGATATTGATTCAATACAGACCATCCAAAGCAAGAGACGATTCTAGAAGCCATCATTTGAAGAGACTTGGGAGTCTTAGAAAGGCTGGTAACACTACTTAAAAGCAATTATGGGAAGACAAATAGGATGAGAAACTGAAATAACAAATAGCTCAGCAGCTCTCAGAAACAAGAAAGAAGAGACTAGGTGACAAAAACAAAACAGAGTTTACAGACAGTTCATAACAAATACTGAAAAGGGTCGTGCAGAGTAAATATAGCTCAGCTAAATCCTACTTAAACTTTCTCCATACCTTCAATTCCAAGGTTTTCATTATCTACTCATCAAAACTTATGCGGCTGTGCTGGATTTTCACCAAACTGTTCTTCATCATAAATCAAAGGTATCTGTCAACCCACAAGCTCCAGACCTGCCACAGACTATGACTTTAACCCATTTGTGTGGAAGGTGAATCTCAATTTTCACTTGCATTTTTAATGTAATAACATCACTTCTTTCAACTGAACATTTATTGCAGGCCCACATACATCACTGTGTTGTGAGCCACAGCGTTCACTTCAGTTGGGTGCTTGGTGGCACCTCCTGAGTAAATGGGTTTCAGAGATGACTGCCACTGCACAAACTCCCTGCAGTGTCTAGTGTGTAGCAGAACCATGAAAAATAAACCAGACAACAAAAATCCAAATTGTCGACTTGCTCAAAAAGAACCCATGCCCTTGGGATCGAGGTGAGGCATTAGCAGAGTAATAGAGACTTGTTCCATCCCTAGCTTACATTGAAACAATAAACCTAATTTACTAAGATTAACCTTCAGAACAAAACCACACGGTTTAAACAAGATATGCAAACTACCTGGGAACATGCAAATTGAGCCATTATGAAATTTGCATAAACTCTGAAAGAGAAAAGCTATGAAATATTTGGCACTTATACTTTAATCCTCACGCTGTCTCCCCCGGCAGGCAGCGAGAAGGCCCTCTCCAAATCATCACAAAGCTCAGCATTATTAATGGCCACCTGCCTTAGAGACACTTCTGTGGAGAGAGTTTCCATAGCTAACATTAATATCTATGCAGCAAATCATTTTTATTTCATTTTTCTAGTGCAGTAAACCCCAACGCCTCAATTACAATTGCTTCACAATATTGCAAGTCTTACATTCCCAGACATTATCTCATAGAAAAGAAATAAAAAATGAAAGACAAGAGAGTGTAGGAGAGGAAAGAGATTACTTACTGCAGTTACATATTTCTGTGTGCTGTTACAGTGTTTAGCTAAGTGGGGCCTGCATCTTTAACTGCTAATATGACACCAATACAGAAAGTCATCAAAGCTCTTCTGTTCCTCCCGGTCCTGTCTGAACAACCACCATAAGCAAAATACATTTCTAGTATTAGAAAAATTTATTTTTGGACTACCTAGCCTACCTGGCTCAAACTATGAAGATAAAGCACTCTTACCTCTAACTTTACTCCCTCATATGGACACACCTGATGGAAAAAGTTTGGAATAGTCTACCAAAAAAATTCTCTAACATCGTTAAGTCAAAGAGAAATAAACAAGTGTTGCTTTAACAGAGTCTTTTTCTATCCCCATGACATTAAAATTTCAGTAACACAGCCTTCTTCAATGTTTGTGGGAGCGTGTGTGTCACTAAGAAATTCTGTGTTTTCAGCAATTAAACATACGCAGATCATGTAAGCTCTCTGCATTCCCATGGAACAGATAGCTTGTATTAGTATTACAGAGAGAGTAATTTACTTGCCCTTTGCCTAATGAAATAAAATGTTCAGTTATTTAAATCCCCAGCAAAAAGAAATAGAGACTTGCACAATACCCAGGAAAACAGTAAGCAGGTAAATTGGCATAGCATTTTAAAAAAACTGCATTGATTAGTTAAGACCTAAATATGAAAATTTGTAGTTCATATTAAAAAATCAAATAGAAGCATTCAACTGAAGGATCAGAGGACATGATTTAAAAACTGTGCCACATATTGCTGAATGCCTATGCTTCTAATTTTGAAAATAATTTAAAGCAAATAGCATTCTCTCTAGTAAATATTAGATTTTTTCCTGCAGTTGAAGAATGGAAATCAAAACGAGTATGTGAAATACAGTACTGAAATGTAAGGATACCACTTTATTTCTCCAAGTACTGCATAAATCTTTGAGAACTCCAGTACTTTTCTGCATATGATAGATGGGCCTTGGACACTGCACATACATTTGGTTTTGCTGGATGTGAAATTTCTGAGGGAAGAGGTAGCAAATTCAGTCAATAACTCAGTGCGAGAAATGATCTGCACAACTGAACTCTGTCCCACTTTCCAGCTGAATTAGGTTAGTTCAGCTGTCAGCCAAACAAGCAGGCCCTTTCAGGGAGACTGCCTGGCACACAAAACAGTCCTTACCTGTCTTCAGCATGTAACAGCCAAGCCAAAATTCCATGATTTAAATAAATTACTTATATAAAAATAACATTTTGAAAACTATGGCTGATATTACTACCATTGAGAATGCTTGAAAATGCATTTTTAAGCATCCTCCTAACGAACAATGGTAAGACATACAGCCAACTGGAAAGCCTGAGCTGCATAAAATGCATTTGTTTTGTGATACCTCATTTAAATCTCATTTAAATATATAGATTTCAGCCACAAATAGATAAATTATTTATTTTAAAATCTGGAAGTCTGCTTGTATTCACAGAAAGTTTTGACTACAGTAGAAACTCGTAGCTCCTTGGAATGCTGCTGAAGTGTTGCACACCACGAGGTGCTGGTGATAACGAGCAGGTACAGCACTACCTGCAGGTTACATCAGCGTTACTGCACCATCCACAATCAGTCTTCAAATCTCACCACAACTGAACTACAGTGTACAATTCTGCTCACAAACCAACCAGTCCACATCTGTTGATATCAGTCTCCAAAGGTAGGAATAAGATATGAAGTACTTCATGTTGTAAAAATTTTGCATCTTTCTAACAGCAGAAATCACTTTGCTAATCCTAGAAAAATGGGATACATACAGTATAGATGACGTATGTCTGCTATTTCCTACTACACAATAGAGCCCTATGGAAGATTTTAGTCAATGCCGTGCTGCTTCAGACCCTGAAGAGCTGGAAAAAATCACCTGTGTTAAGCATAAGCATGCACTTCAAATCCTGTCCTGCAAATTTAAACTTGAAAAGGGTAGATTTAGGTTGGACACTTGGAAAAAGTTCTTTAATACAGGGACAGTTGATCACTGGAACAGGTTGCCCAGAGAGGTGGTGGAGGCCCCATCCCTGGAGATGTTCAAGGTCAGGCTTGATGGGTCTCTGAGCAGCCTGACCTAGATAGAAATGTTCCTGCTTATTGTAGGGGGGTTGGACTAGGTGACCTTTAGAGGTCCCTTCCAACCCAATACATTCTATGATTCTATGAAACGCAGAAACATAGAAGCTTAAAAATAACTAATTAGTGCTAGAGTAGGTTTGACAGGCTTTAAGTAGTGACTTCTTTATTTAATAATATTTAACAGAAATATTTGACAAAAGTTTATAAGCAAGGCTTATTGGAGCTCATACACACACACTAACCGTCTCTCAGTTTCGTATCTCATTCACAAACTGTGGTTTGCATACCAGTAGTGGAACAGGGGACCACAAATAGCAGTGCTCCCAACTTAAAGTGTCACAAAAAAGATTTTCATTAGTAAGTGAAAAATTTTGAGGGCTGACAGTAATTTATCAGTCAAAAAACTTTTGATAACAGTTAATCCACAGGCCGTTCCACCTACTTAGGCACATATATTCATATCTTCCCCTGCATTATACACCCATTTTTCAGTTAAGAATGGGACATCTAAAAGGAGTTCTGTTTCATTAAGTGCTGATTTAACAGGCTTTAATAGTTAGGCCTTTAACAGTTATAGTTTCAAACCAGCACTCAAAATTCTCTGATCAGTCTTGAAAATTTTTCAAAATGCACCCATTACAATTTACAATTACTAGAGTCAAACAGAAGAGAAATACTTATAGAACAAGCTAAAATAGTTTGCTAATAAAATATAAACTGTTAAACTTTACTGTTGTTACCAGTCAGCTGTTAAAAAGAGTACATATTTAAACGGTTTCACATGTTTATTGTAACAGTAAGTTTTGAGTGAATTACTACTGGTGCTTTCAAAAGCATAGGTACACATCAGTACAATGACTATCTTCCTTCACAGAGACATGTCCCTACAAAAACCTTCTTCTGCAATTTCCCAGTGCCTAATCTGTAAAGAATGGTGATGCATTCCCTCCAGCCACCAGACTATTAGCTGTAAGTCCACCAGTACACCTGCCCCAGTAGAGGCTGGGGCTAACTAGTTAGAAAGTAGCTTTTCAGAAGAGAACCCAAGGGTCCTACTGAACACTGAGTTGAACATGAGTCAGCAAAGTGCCCTTGCTGCAAAGGTCAATAGCATCTTGGGCTGCATTAGGAAGCACACTGCCAGCAGGTCAAGGGAGGTGAGACACATCTGGAGTGCCAGGGCCAGGAGTAGAATACAATACTTCAGTTAGAAGAGACCTACAATGATCACCTAGTCCAGCTGCCGCTAGACAGCCCCAGAGAGATATGGACCTATGGAATGAATGCAGCAGAGGACCATGAAGATAAAGGCCTTGGAGTACCTGATATACATGGAGAGGCAGAGAAAGTTGAGACTGTTTAGCTTGGCAAATGAAATGCTTGGAGGAGGATCTTATCAATGTTTAAATACCCAGTTTTGCAATAATGCATAAAGATGGCGGAGCCAGATTCTTCTCAGTGGTTCCCAGTAACAGGAAATGAGCATAAACTGAAATATTGCCAGTCTTCCCTGTTAGATTGACTAAACACTGGAACAGGCTGCTCAGAGAGATTATGTAGCCTCCATGCCTGGAAACACTGAGAAGCCAACAGGCCACAGCCCTGAGCAACACGCTATAGCATGCCCCTCTTTTGAGCAGAGGGACTGGTCATCTCCAGAGGTGTCTTTCAGCCTCTGCTTTTCTACGATTCTGTGATCTTTGCAGAAAGCACAACTAGAAATCAGAAAGCTCTACATTTCTGTACAGACAGGCTCCTTTTACCAAATTGTATACTCATTAAAAAACAGATGAAAACCAGATAAATGTAAATGACTTTTGCACAATTTTATTTAATCATTTCATAGTAAGAACCCAGGTCAAAGCTACAGCATTCCTGGTATAGTGTCTCCTAAGGATACCACTCGTTTGATCCAGTCAGATACCTAGCTAGGGAAAGATAATCTCTGTCTGTTGACATAAGATCTCTTAAACTTAAGTACTGACCACACTAGAATGTACAACTATGACAGGTACAAGATTGGAATAAACTCAACTTTTAATAAATGATACTTTTGCGACAAACAAAACAGCTGCCTAGTCTCAATTTTGGTTATTAGGAAAATTTATTGACCAAGTACTTTTAAACCAAAATTTCTTGGTTCCAGTGATGATACCAATAACTTACATTCTCTCCCTACACCTTTTGCACAGCTACACTTGGTCAGTAGCATTGTTCCTCCAAGTCTTTCAAAAGGACAGAAAGCCAAGCCAGAAATATCAAGGGAATATTCCTGCTGGCTGTGGACAGGATATTACAGAGGCTTTCCCAAGCCTACTACACTTTAAGAATCCAACCTATTGCTTTGAGAACCTTTCCACAGAATGCTGTATTATCTCTCTCTTAGCACATTAAGACAGAAAGGCAAAGGAAAACAAAAGCAAGTAGTCTGAATAAGTAACTAGAAGTTGTTAGAAGATTAATCATATTTTTATTCCAGTTAACTTCAAACCCATTTGTGAAATGAATCCATTACTGCAGTGTAATGCACCTGCATTTTAAAAGTCTTTTTAGCACCAGCCTCCACTGCCTAGCATTGTGAGCAATAGCTATTATCATTCAACTTAAGACATTAGATACTCCCTATACAGCTGATGACATTTTTGTAGTTTCAAAAAATTCTTGAAGATCTTCCTAACAGTAAAAAGGTTGCTTGTCTTACATCATCCAGTTCACAATAAAAGAGTTTAATTTAAAGCAAGATCTGACAGTCAGTGAATTCTAAGAACAAAGCATATATACTTTCAGATGGTGTTAAAGACTACTACCATACTGAAAATGAGCACACCATAAGACTCTGTACTCCCTCGACATACACATTTGACAAACATTAAAATAACATCAGTTCTCTTACATATATTTGTATACTTTCATAAGCCTTTAAAAAATACAGAAGCAAAACATTTCCGTTATGGACTAAATACTATGCATTCCCACTGCTTTCTCACACTGGTACCCATTTGAATTCCTCTGTTTCAGTCATCTGCTAAAAGAAACACAAAATTTAAGAAAAAAACCTTCTGTTGCAACACTGGTTAAAACACCGCTGTGTTCTCCTACCTTCTTTATCCAAATTCACGTTGACCATTCAAGAGGGTAAGGTTCACATATGAAGAGGATACAGCCTAAAAGGGAGATTTTTCACCTCTGGAGCTGCCTATAGCTTACTGCTTCTTCATCCATACCAAAAGGCAGCTGGCACTCTGCTGTCTTTGACCAGACAGGTACACAGGAACCACTCCCTTCACAGCTAGCATTATTATTACAGTAACCTTTCACAACAGCTCACTGAGACCTCATAGAAGAGGCTCCTTGCTCCTTCCTAATAATCAGTGTGTGTTCATCAACTCTACATCAGAAACCTCAGAAAATTCCTTTAACACCTGTTTCAGAGTGCAAAGAGAAGGCAGTATTTTATCAAAATCGAAGAAAAATTTTTGTACACAAGAGCTGGAGCATTTGCTCACAACTCCATTAAATTAAATACCAAATGTAACCTAGCCGATAATACATTAGAAAGTAATTTGAAGTTTCAAATACAAAACAGTACAGCCTTTTGATACAAAGGAAGTGGAAACACCAACCACAACTCTCTTCGGCAATTGTTAAATCCTGTGCCTAAATATCTTACTGTTTGCATTCTTATTGCTGAGAGTTCACTTAAAAAAAAAAAAAATCACAGAAAAAAAAATCTAAGATTTCTAGGGGTCTGAAACTAAATCTGTCAACAGGATGCACAAACATCTGAGCTACAGTTCAATTAAATGGATTTTTCAACTCATTTCTTGTCATTTGGGATTTTGAGTCATGGGAAGATGGTTATGTGTCCTGCATTGGGCTAGGATAGGGTTAGTTTTCACAAGAAGCTAGGAGGGGGTACCGGCAAGGTAGCCCAGCAGATGTGATGCTCAGTATGTGAGGGTGAAGCTGGCCAGGGAGGAGCATGCAGCTCAGGGTGTTTCTGGGTGGTGAGGAATTATGTTTTATATCGCTCTCTTTATATGTTATTTCCTTAGTATCGCTGTTATTTCTTCTCTCGTTTTGCTGTTTTGAGTGGTTGCTGGTGCTCTGTGGTGCTCAGTTGCCAGCTGGGCCTAAAACCACAACATTATTATAGGGCACTTTTTTTTCCACATAGTACAAGGGAGGAGTTGGTTGGAAGAGCAGGACAGAGAACACAGAATACTTTTAAAAACCAGCAAAGAGCATTTGATTTTTATTAACCTTTAGATTCTTAGGGCTGATTTCAAAGAAATCTGTGTGAACAGTATAGACATCATGACTATCTGTTTAATGAAGTATCAGAAAATCATAGAAAGGACAAAAAGACTTGCACATGTTTTGCAGTGCTACTCTCCCATTCATTTTTTCTGCATCAATCAATTTCTGTCCTTTTCAACAGAACACAAAGCTAGTTCACACAAAACATCCCATTCACTTAACAGAAATAACATACTCCACAGTTCACTACCATTGATCTGTTGTAGATTGAATTAACAGTCCTTATGCAATTAATGGAAAAACTGATATATTAAAACTGGACTAGAGAGCAATGACAGCTTCCAATTGGATCTTTGAAATAATCCAACAGTTCTAGGAAGTAGAGTCATTTATTGTAGGATTAATGTGGCTTTGCAGGCCTTGAGGGCCGGCAGCGCAGTTTTATATGAGAGGTGCTTTACAAGCAGCAGAGAGCTTTGTTTACATTAATAATTTACTCCTACAGTGTTGCAGTACGTGATGCTTCCAAGTCATGTTTGAAACAAAAAGCACCCAAGTTTGCCATTCCAAGAACTAAGCCAAGAGCAGCAGGTTGCTTTTGCGTAATTCTGCTGAGTTCTCATTTTGATTTATCTGTTGTGCATGGGATATGTAAAGCAGGGTATGCACTTCACATCTTTGATCTTCTCTCATCAGTGTTAATTACTCCCATGTGCTGGCAAGTGAGAGTGGCTGCAGCAATTAAGTGATCATGACAGCACTGGTAGCAGCTGTGGTCACGGCAGCAATCTCCTTTTCTTATTTTCCTCCTCTCCTTCCAGAAAGGAGGCAGGTAATGAGAAGGAAAAGCCCTTCAGTCCCAGTTCAAGTAGGAGGTTCATGATCCTGCTCTTATTGCTTTTTGTCCCCAGAGGGTTGCACAGTAAGGATGGCTCCAGACTCTATCCTATAAAGTTAAAAGCTTTGGGGAAAGCAATGAGAAAACAAAATAGAACACAATCCTCAGAGTAAATGAGTGCAAAATAGAAGAGGTAGTGAATACATGCAAACAAACGGAAGAGGGGAAAAGAGGGCACTAGACTCAAAGAATGTTTGCTGAGTGTGGTTTGTTGTGTTGATTTTATTAAGAGAAATAAGAAGGAACAGTATCCTTAACAGCACCCACCAGTTTCTGATGAAATGCTGTGAGCTACTGCAGATTTCCAAAGCATATTCACCCTGAGGCCTGATTAATATTGGAGACCAGTCACAGGCTATGTGGTTACTACAAGCCTCCTCTTCAAGTTCCCTACTCCAGCCCTAGAAGCCTGACTCAGCTGAAAAACTGTAGTATTTTGCAGTGTCAAGTATTAGGCAAATGCAAAATTGCCAGAGTCCTGAAAGAGAGAGAGGGCTCACGTGAGGAAGAGGTCGTGTACTTCACAAGACAAGATCCACACAGCACCCAATTTTATAGCCTCAGGTATAAATTGAGGTATCCCAGGGACAGCAGAGCATCCCCTCTTATCCCACTGCCTGTGATCAGGCTGGTTGGAGAGCAAAGGCAGACTGATCATCTCCTGCCTTTACCCCACAACTCCAGGAACCTTTCAATCCCTAATCTATCTTTTACCCACAAACGATACTATTAAATTTAATAACTCAAGTGAGCATTATAAAATTATTAAAACATTTACACCTCAGGCAAAGAAAAGATGTAGATCACTTTATGGAAAGTAATCTAAAAATAGGAGACAAGAAGGCCATTGGAAAGTATGCCTATTATGCTCAATTACAATCAATGGATGATTTCCAAACTAAATTTATGATGAGAGTATCTAAGCATTACTTGGATGATTACTGTATTGCAGATGTTACTTCCATTTCTTTGAAGCAATAAATCACTTCAGGTTTTGTGGGGGTTTTTTGAAGGTTTTGTTTTGTTTGCTTTTTTTGTTTGTTTGTTTTGGGGTATGGTTGTTTGAGGGTTTTTTGTTTGTTCTGGGTTTTGGTTTGGGTTTTTTTTTTTACATTTATGTTAGCTACAGAATGTATCCAATCTTTACAGCTGCTGTGTGTTACTGGAAGTGTACTCTAGCACTCAACATCATAATGTCTTCTACTACAGCAGAAATTACCCAAGAGGAAGAAAGAAGCCTGTCCTCAAGTTTACCTATAGAGCATGATGAACTGTAAGAACTCGGCAGGCTTCAGCATAAAGTGAACTACTTGCTGAACTGATTCACAGATTGTGTAACACAGCAGTATCAGCTCTCTGCAACTCATCTCACTTCTGATCTTAATTGCTTAGTGTCCAAAGACTGAAAAATTAATGGAAGATTTGTTTCTTCAATTATTTCTGGGTTTTTCAGCCTGATGCTAAAGGAATCCCCTGTCTACACTGCTCCGCAAATCCATATTGATTGAAAAGCCTCATAAGGCTCAGGGCTCTCTACCAGCTATGCTAAGGACAGAGACGCTGAGCATTACTTTAATCATGCAGCAGAAGGGGCAATAAGCACACCTTCTACCATATTTCTGTTTTGTCTGATCGGTTATGTTACAGGCATATTTTAAATATCTTGCAGGTATAGTAATTAGGTGATACTTATGGATATTTTCCACACAGAACTTGCAGGGCTATGCCAGATTATTTTTATTCCTTTCAAAACACTGAGTTAGGACTGAAAACATCAAGGAAGTTTTTCTTCCACACATTTAACTGCAAGCAGAATGAATGAAATTGTCACACATTATGAGAAAAGTGTAAGTATGCGTACACACAAAGAAGAAAGTGGGGGTTGATGTAGAAGTAAACACATTAATGCAGAGTTTGCAGCTTACATACGTTACAATATATTGAAATGTGTGTGCACCCAATGTCTAAGAGCTAAATTATCATTATCACAGTATTACTTCGGAAGTGATTATTCCCTAAACACTCTAGTTAGAAGGTGAAATAAATTTCAAGGATTTTATTCTACACCTCTAGGCCCATGACCAATAAAAAGTGGCAAAGCAGTTCATGCTAATAGATTCTTAATTAGTCTGGGATGCACAAAAGAAATTTAACATAAGAGTAACTTCTAATTCTAAACTGTAAAACACCAGAGAGCTTCTCAAACACAGTAGCAGCAATGTCTGTCCCAGTGTCACAGTAAATATGAAAACTGGAGATAGAAAGTTGCGATGGTGGAGTTCTCTTCTGCAGAAAAGGAAAACTAACTACAGAAAACAGAACACAGGTCCCATTTTATAAACCTAATGTAAAAATAAACCCATTTATTTTGCAAGTATTTGCAACAAATTATATAAAATCAGATTTATACATGCATTTATTGATGTTTTAAAAAAATTATAGGATGATAAACCAAAAAACCCCATGTTTGTCCAGAAATGGGATCCACTCATAGTAAATGGGTAACAGTAGGTCCCATTATTTCCCTATAAATGAGCCAAATACAAGCACTAAGTGTCTGAATAGGACTGCAGCCACATGCTGCAAAATAAACCAGAACTGACTTGCTTCTCATATCAGCAGAGCAGAGGCAGAAGTACTATTGCATGCCATGTTTCAGCCTAGGATAGAAGACAGCACATTCTCATATCTATTCATTTGATGACCTGTGGTCATCGGAGCATGTTCTAACATAAGAATTTGTAATAGAATTTAGGATCACAGACAAACATATTAATGACAAATTTTGGTAGACTGAAATATCATGCAAAAAAAGAAGCCTGCTCTACAAGCTGTACCATAGTCTTGGGAAGGGCAGACACTCTGCTAGAAAACTGAATTGTAGCAATCTTTAACACCCTCTTGCACTAACAGAAGATAATCTATGGTCACAAGCATGATCTTTTATATACCGCAATCCTAGGTTTAGCCTGCATCATGACCGAGACAGAGTACTACTATACTTAGCTACATTGTCTTTGACATCAGCAACTACTAATCATTAAGGGAGGTCTAATTGTTTGTACACAGGGATCCGAGCTCATTCGTTTTGCTATATCCACTCTGACTCCAAGAGATGTAGAATGAAGCAACATTTCTTCTCTAGGAATGAGACAAGAAAGAAGAGAAGTCAGCAATATGCAAAACATTTTCTTGGTAAGCCTTACTGAGAGGAACTGGCAAAGACTGAAAAACATTGTGCTGCTGCAAGAGCCAAGAAGAGAGCTCAGCAGTCATGTGCTAGTTGTCCTACTGCACCTGTGCAGCTCAGGCGGGCATCTTCCCCTGCAACAGTGGATTAAGAAAAAAAAAAAAAAAAAAGACTAAGAAGAAAAAACCCTAATGCTGGGCTTCAAATTATACAGATAACCTACAGAAGCAAACAGAATTCATATGAAAGCCTTTAAGGAAGCCAGGTGGTACTATTTAATTTTTTTTTTTTTTTTAAGTCTAATTCAAACAATGCAATAGACTTATTTTTATTACTGTGTTTTGCTTAGCATGAAATATCCTTTTCCCATATGTGCATATTGATCCTTTTATATCTACACACCAGAAAAGAAGATTTTAGCATGTTGAATTGGTTAGAATAGTCTTCAAAGTGGGGGCAGAAACCAAGTTACAGGCTTATGTAATTACATTTTAACAATTTTGATTATATTCAAACAAACAAATTAAAGCTCTCTTCCACAAGCTGTTCAAATTACATGTGTGCATGTTTAAGGCAGCCCGATCAAAGTTATGAAATCCAGTTTCAAACAAAAGTTTTGGCTAGTATTTAAAGATGTTTTGGTAGATCCTTAGGACAGTTCAATCCTTACAAACCCAGCTAAACACAAGTTTACTTATTGCTGGCAACCAAGAAAGCTTAACTTACATGAGCCTTTACTTAGGCTGCTCATTGTATCCAATGAAGCTGACTTAAAGCTAGCCATCCACACAAAATCTCTACAACAGCTGTGCAGGCCCTAGCAAGTTTAAAAGCCAGGGTTCCACCTCTCAACTGTAATTGTACCAAGTTCATTTTGTACTAAAATTGGAAGCCACTTATTCAGTTTACAAATCTGGAAGTGTTATATCAAGCACTAGTGGAATTCATAAGGGCAGTGTGGGTGGGGAGATGAAGAATGAAAAGTAAATTCTGCATACTTCATGAGAAATAAACTTGAAGGATTTCTGGGGGTGTAACACAAAGGGACAACTCAGACAATGAAAACAGTAAAAGCCCAGGGCATTTCAAAACTGTGAAGAACACAGACAGCACAGAAATTTGTAGAGACTGGTAGGCATAAACAAGCTAATTTTTTTTTAAGTGCTTTGAACCAAATGTTATCACAAAATGTGGACTCTGATGTTACTTAAGGAGAACTAATTATTTTTCTTCAGACTGATATAACTGAAGCTGAAATTACAAGAGTGGAAACAATAGTCTCAATTCTCATTAACACCAGCAGATTTTGAACAGCTGAAGAGCTACACAGACCAATGCTGAAAATTGCTGATGCAATTCTAAAGAACTTCAGACAGAGGTGTGGTCAGGTATTAAAAGCATTCTATGGTAAAATTCAAAGTGTTGCAATGAAAAAAGGGATTTAATTCCTCTGAAACCTTTAATAACTCAAAGCTGTCCACTACCGATAGCTCAACATCCTATAAACAATATCAGAATCATAGAATGTTCCAGGCTGCAAGGGATGTCTAGAGGTCATCTAGTCCAACCTTCCTACACAAGTAGGGACATCTACCTAGGTCAGGTTACTCAGAGCCTCATTGAGCCTGACCTTGAGTGACTCCAGGGATGGGGCCTCCACCACCTCTCTGGGCAGCCC
>VZZY01025180.1:102414-149063 GCA_013400335.1 Eurystomus gularis | reverse complement strand
TTGTTGTGTATTCAAAATATTCATTGTTGTGTATTCAAAATATTCATTGTTTTAACTTCAAAGAAGTTCTATCAACATAAGATAGAACATAAGATCAACATCTATTATATTAAAAATACTAGTTTCAATCATGCCATTTAATCATTGTTCACCTAATGAAAACATGCAACATCAAAACATTTATATTAGCATTAACAGGAACGAGGGACCAGCATCCCAATAATCTTTCCCCCTGTGAACTCTCACAAGAGTTCAGATTTGTAAAAATTAAGCTATCGTATGCTTTCAAAGAAACCGTTAAAATCAGATTTGTCATATTTACAACTGTCATGGCCAGGTCTCAAAATACACAATTGCTATGGTGGCTCAAAGACTTCAGCACACAAGAAACATAACTAGAAAAAAAACATGCTTTTACAGCTGTATCTTTTCAAACTATATTTGTTACATTTTTTCATGTTATTAAAGCCCCCCAAGATTGATTTAAAGCAGTAAAACTATTTAACAAAACCCATTCAATTCTAGGAAAGAGTAAAAGATCCAATTAGATGTCCATATTGATTAACACTAGTTATGCAAGTCTTCTAGTCATGGATGCAAAATACAAGAATGTATTTCTTCCTTCTACAACCAATCTAACTTAGATCCTTCAATTCTGTTTATGCTGTCAGACTTGCTAGAACTTCCCACAGACTAAAACGCAACCCAAGTGTGCTGAATGCAAAGTATTTAGAGTTTTTAGTATCTAGTGGTTTTGCTGAAACCTTCCAGTCTTCAAAAAATTCCAAGCTGCATCAACTACAAATTCAGATAATTAAAAATGCCACTAAAAAAAAAAAAAGAAAAGAAGAAAATTAATCAAGTCTTAAGTTCTTATTTACCTAGGGAAACACTGACATTATTTAACGCGAGTTTCATGAAGCACATGCAAAAGTAAACCAGCTAATGCAGATAACACTGCCCTTCCTCTTTGCAGAAATACAACAAATCACTACAGCAAGTCTCCTAACTGTAACTAATACCAAATTCAGCAGGATTTTTGCATCAGCAGCATGTGAAAGATAGTTAAAGCATACAATCTGATGTTTTAAGTGTTCCTTCTAGATGACATACACTTCACTGTTTTGCTTCTTAATTCATCTTCACAGTAGTGAAGTTCGCGGCAGGGACCACAGACTAGAACAACAATTCCACAAGCAAATGAGATCCAGATGACTTTCTCAAAATGTTTCATAGTGGTTTATAATATGCTGCAAGATTTGTTTTTATCTGCATCACCACACACAGTGGAAAAAAACCCAGCTACAGCTGCAATCATGGAAAACAAGGCCAATTCTTAAAAGAATTAACATACTTCACATAGTATTTTTGTACTCCTTTCCCCAATATATAAATAATAGCAATACAGTCATATTTTACTGCCAACAAGACAGTAGCATTAGTGTTATCATAAAAATGTTGGAATTACACCCAAGATACTACATCAACTGCTTATTCATTTCTATCAAAGAACTGATGATGGCAGAGGCTAGTCCTCCAGCTCTCACATAACTGGGAAAATGAAAACATGCAAATATATAGATGTGATTGTAATTTGTCTTAGAAGAAACTGAAAAGCCTGTTTACTTAGAAGAGTAGCTGAAGACTAGGTAGTTTTCAAAAAGATTACTATAATAGAAGAGGCTTTACAGATGCTGATGGCACTTGTGAAGCTTCTTACATGTCTAAATGTAACTTTTTAGTGTCAGAAGTGTACCTTCAAAACAAGAAGTAGCTGGTAAGTAGCAAAAAGTACTAGTACAGCTCTGTCATGTTCTTCAATCCATGCAACAGCCATCTCTCACAAGAAAGGCTTTTTGCAGGAACCCAGGATCAGCAGTTTTCCATAGCATTGCCCCATGTTTCAAAGGTTGAAATTGCAGCTTTTGTCTCCGATTCACTTGCATTTGTGGTTCATGTTCCATGTCAACATTCAGCAAAACCCTTCAGCATACAATTACTACTTAAGTATTGTGCGGAATCATGTCTCTAAAAGCTGCAATTATGGATGAAAGGACAGGGGTTCAATCTGCAACTTGCATAACTAACCATAAAAATCAGACTTCCTTAGATGTTGAGATCTGATGGAATACAATGAAGTCCATAGGAAAGTAGAATTAAGTCTCAAAACATGAGTGCTTTTTATAGTCTACAAAATGAAATACTTTGTCCTATCCCACTCCTAGTGTGGTTCACAATGTGTGGAGAGGCGTGAAATGGGAAAAAAAAAAAAACCAACAAAACCACCGAACACATGAACAATGATTTGCTGTAGTAGGTAGAAAATCCTGAAGAGAATTCTTTTACAATGGCAACCACTTGAAAACAACAGGTATGAAAGAAAAGAGGTAGAAACAGTGAGAGTTTCTTACAGGTCTTCTTTTGATTTTAGTTGGGTTGTTTTGGTTTTTGAACACAAACCATCAAGAAATAATCATTTATTTAAAAGACCGGATTTAAACTTACTGTCTTAGTAGTTTATTAGGATGGCTACTAAATCATTGATATTTCAGTTGCATACTTCTGTAGTATATCAAGCACTGGAACAGTGTACCCAGGGAAGTGGTGGAGTCACCATCCCTGGAGGTGTTCAAAACACATATAGACATGGCCCTTGTCGCGGTCGGGCGCGCAGAGGTCCGACCACCTCCCAAAGGGAGAAGGGTTGAGGGTAAATTGGGACATCTCCCCACCAGGCTCGCAAGCAGACATGGAGACCAAAATGAGTATCTAACAAGTTTATTACTAAATATATTCAAATAAAACCTTATTTACTCTATGGAAATATTACAATATTAAAGAACACCACGCCCACCCATTCACTCCCTCTCTCACCCACCGAGAGATAAGGGCAAATAAGGACTTAATTATGTCAAGATACGACCTGTATGTGTGGATGGTGCATGTGTGTGCGTGCATGTGCCNATTGATGATTGGACTTGATGATCTTAGAGGTCTTTTCCAACCTTACTGATTATATGATTCTATTTCTATTGTGTTTTCCCCCTTAATATTTCTGTTACTCCAATATTCTAAGGCACCAAGCAGATGAGAGAATCTTAGCATGCCAGGTACTGTACAAATAAGTAATGAAAGTTGTTACCCACAATACTTTACAACATAAACAAGAGGTAAAGAGGGAATATATCATTCAGTATATTTCACACCAGCACCAGCTGAATCAGAAGGATACAGGTCCTTCCACTTCTCTCCAATACTAATATTCTTCCTGCAAACCAGACGCTTAAATTTTATCTGTTCTACGGACATATACAAAGCTAGTATCCTCATCATCCTCATGTTGAGCTGGTTTATATTTTACTTGAAATGAGAGTATCTTAATTATAATTGATTATTTACATGCATTTTAGTATGCAAAAAGTCCTACTAGATGTGTCTCAAATATCGCATGTGACGATGCTTTATAAGAGCTAGTCTGACTGAATATCACAGGACACGTACTGCTAGCAGGTAAACCAACCATAATACAAAATTATGCAGACTGGAAGGACATAAGTGTTAGAGTTTTAATTTTTATTTTGCTCTGAATTCAGCCCAGGAGAAGTTTCCTGTTTTAAATTCCATGGACATAGTGGGAAGCTCTAACAGTTGCTTGTGTCAGAGTAGCCTTTTACAGAAGTTACAGAAAGCAATTCTAATGATCTCAAGCTTTAAGACAAGCACGAACAGTTCTTTTAAACTAAAGTCAGAAAAAATAAGGCTGAATGATTAGGATCCGTTATGTAGAACTAAATAGCAACTGAGACATTTATGATTTCAACTTTTTCTTCTTAAAGTTTGGCAGAAAGCTGATGAAAAGGCTGGAGAACTTCTTCAAAAAACACTCAGCTCTCTAACACCCATGGTAAGTTTTCCTGTTCAAAAGCAATAATGGTAAGGGAGGCAGAGGCAAGAATGATCACAGGCCTGGTTGAACAGCATCATTTCCAGTACCAGCACGGATCTGAAAAAGTTACTACCCACTTGGCCTATAAAGCTGAGCTAGTTTTATGCAGAACCAGCTCAGGTGTATTAAGACCATAATCCTTGAATTGTGACAGCTGGGGACTATATGCTGCAGAATCCTCCAGCTTCTTATGCTTTATCAAAGTGCAGCCAAGGCTTGTAAACTCCAAGGCTCACAATTTTCAATACAGCTTTGTGTTGCATCCCCACATCCTGTGGATTCTGAGGTTTATTCACCAGGGCACTGTGCCAGGTCCCTGCTGGCCCTGTACACTAGCTGCATCCATGTAGAACCTGAGCATGGCAACAATGCTTGTTTGGTTTTAAGAGTCAATTCAGGTCCTGCAAGGCTAATGCTTAGCTGAGATCAGTAAATCCTGCTAAAAACAAGGCAACTATTGCAGAGTTGATGAAGTGTTCCTGTACTACATTCCTAGCATTCCGTAGGTTCTTCCCTTCTTTGGGATATAGACATTTTACCCAGTCCATTTAAAATGAACAGTTACAGAAATATTTTCCAATCTGGAGTCTTTACTTAAGGCAGAACAACACTATTCAACACAAGATACAAGGTTAGTCTCCTGAAGGTGTCATCTTTCAGCTGGTCACAACTAATAAGCCCAAGCCATTTCACAGTCTGCCCTCAATTATGCCTGTTGAGCAACCTCCTTGTTCTTATGAGCTGCAGAGCAGAAATCTTCACATGGCCACAGGCTGCAACACACACTACCTGCCAGAAAAATCAAGTGAAGAAGTTTAAGGAGCATACTTTAACATATTAACAAATTGGGCTTGGGGTTCTCTTTTGTTATTATTGACAAATGTTGTCAATAACTTCATCTGACGTTGAGAAAAATGTGTCTCTTTAAGACATGTTTGAGAGTCATATTAGAAGTTTTAGATAAAAAGAGAAACTTAATCATTTAATTTTCATATCTAATATATTAAAAGTGTAATAACTTTTTTCAAAGGTTTTCCTATCAGCTGTAGACATGAATACATAGAGGAATTAAATGTCCAAATGGCCCAGACAGAATTAGGTTCCATTAGTCTGTATCTATACAAGCATACCGTAACATCTGCTCCAGATTTACACATCAGCAAGGCAAGAAGATAATTATGCAAATAATGAGAATGTAAGTAATACATACACATTCAGGCAACTGGAGGGAAATACTTCTCCAATAACTTTTGCTCTTCCATTAAAACAGGCTGCTTCAGGAAGGTTCTACTATGGAATCATAGAATTGTTTAGGTTGGAAAAGACCTCTAGGATCATCAAGTCCAGTCTTTATCCCAACATCTCCCTGACTCCTAGACCATGTCCTGAAGCACAACATCTTGTTTTTTGAACACCTCCATGTAGCAATAAATCTCCAAACTTAAGTAGTATTGATTGTAACAGTACCTATAAAAGCAGCTCAACAGCTAAAGAACCAGTCTGGATTCCTGAAAGCATACAGAGAATCAGCTTTCAGAAAAAAACATGGGTTTTCCACTATAAGATTCTGCTTCTTCCATAATTCCAAATATTTGTATAATGAACAATAAGTAGTGACCATTTCTGAGATATTTTCCGAAGTATACAAAGCACTTTAGAATATATAAAACTACCATATACACCAAGTCCGACATTCTAAAGAAGGGGAAGGGAAGGATCCAGATTGCTGGACAGCTAGTTCAGACAGAAATTTACATAGTTGCAGCTACATTATCTTCTTTGGAGGACCTCACATTTTAAAGTGCTTACCACAAATCCGTATTTTATTCCAAAAAGAAAAGGAAAAAAAACCCTTTCTGTTTTGTATGTTAGCTCAGTTTCTTCAACCTCAAATCAGGAAGAGCTCTGCATAAGAATTCAGGCACTGAATGCATGTGATGAACCTGGAGTGCAAGATTCCCCACCTGCATCCAGGGATCTAATTTAGGATGAAAACAAATTGCTCCTTGGCAGTCCATTGAGTAAACTTGCTCACACACTATCTTACACTAAAGCTTCTGCTAGAGCCCTCAGGTTTTAATGGAAACTCAGCAGTTGCTCAAACTGTTGAAACCTCTGCGCATTTGTAGACCTAAATCTGAATGACATTCAGGGACAAAGGAGGAGAGGTGGTCTCCGCTCTCAAGGACTTAATCCAGCAAGCACACTCTTAATTTGTAATTTCACTAGCATGTACAGCTTTCTAGCTCTGCTCAAGAAAGGATATTCTGGTTTTATTCCCAAATATGACGAACAAAAAGCATAAAAACTTGGCTTTCAGATCAAAAAACCTAGGACCTTCCTCAGCTACCTCTGCAAATGACACTCAGCAGAGCTACTTGAGCTGAAGTATTTGTTCACACGTGGGGTCTCACAGGCCTTTTTCCACAGAAAATCTGACCTGAATTAATGTCATTTTTGACCAGCAAGAGGCCAAATTTAATGACTCTCCAAAGAGGCTACAAAATTCAAATTCTATTTTGGGTGAAGATAGGAGTACAGAATTTAATGGGTTTTTTAAAGTGAGGGTGGAGAGTGTGTGAATTTCTTCTCTTGGTGTTCAAAGTCTTATATACATTTCACTAGAAAGACACATAACTGCAGTCCATTTGAGAAGGGCTGGGTAAGAGTTTGGAGATATTTACTTCTATATGAGATCAAGTACATGGATATAAGTATTTCACATTTGTTCAGAGCTCCTCTAAAATGCTACTTATTAAATCACATTAAGCAAGTTTTTTCACAGAAGTTGAAAAAGTTAGATGAGGAACACTAAGCACTCTGAGTTTTAACTCCATATACCTACTGACAGGCTCAATACTCAGATTTCAGTATCCCTTAATTCAGAGTTGCTTGGTCTGCCCAGCAAGGTGTCCTGAAAAGCCCCAACAGGAAAACTACAACATAGGATTTGTCAAACAGTGTTTTAGCATATCAAAGCTAGTTGCTTAGTTTGTTGTTTGGTTTTTTTTTTTCCCCCAATAAATTTGATAGTAGCTTTTGAGACTGCTGTCACACTCAGTCACCCAGGGTATCCTTGGAGAGGTCTTGGCAGCATGGGCTGCAGGGCAGCCTCTTTGAGGACAGGATGGGGCTGCCCCATGCCAGACATAGCTGGTTCCATCTGACCCACCACACAGCACAGCTGAGTCCCTCAGCCAAGATGGTAGCACCTCTGCGAAAACAGATTTAAGAAAGGGCAAAAAAACTGCTTGACAGAGAGAACTGAGGCAAGGGGAACTAAAAGAAGTGAGAACCCTGCAGACACTCAGGTCAGTGAAGGAGGAGGAGGAGATGCTCCAGCCACTAAAGCAGAGATTCCCCTGCAGCCCATGGAGAAGAACAGGGTGATGCAGGTTGTCCCCCTGCAGCCCATAGAGGGCCCCACACTGCAGCAGGTGAACATGTCCTGAAGGAAGCTGCCACCCATGGAAAGAGAAGGCAGAAGCAGGTTTCTGCAGCCTGTGGGAAGGACCCATGCTGAAGGGGTTCTTGAGGGACCATGCCCTGTGGGGGACCCACACTGGAGCAGAGGAAACGTATAAGGAGGAAGGAGCAGTGAAGTGCTGGGGCCTGAGTTGTGGGCCCTGAGTTGGAGTTGACCTGTGAATGAGTCACAGCCTAGCAGTGTGTTTTGTTGTTTCTGTTGGTTTCATGTTCCAGAGGCAGAACCTGGTACACCTGTGGCTCCACCCTCACCCAGGTGGTTGTGGTTGTAGGCAATGCCAGGATTATGTAAACCAGGAGCCAATCAGTTGGAAGAGCTTCCTGGTGGGTGTGGCTTCTGCTGGAGCTGGCTGCATCTAGCTGAGCTCTCAAGGTGGTGTCCTTCCATGTGAGGGGCTGCTGAGGGAGCCATCTCTGTCTGTTGTGTCCAGCAGGTGATGCTGGTAACAGTGGGCAGCAGAGGAGCTGGCCCCACAGGAACCTATGGCAGGACTGTCTGAAAGAAGACTTCTGAGAGGATGTTGCTGAGTTCAGCGCTGCCCTCTGTGATCAGGCAACTGGTGGCAGCATAGAATGATGATGATGGCTGAACCAGTGCAACAAGCAGCAAAGAGGAGCTGTTATGGACTGACCACAAACCTCCAGTTCCCCATTCCCTGCACTGACTGCTTGGGCAGGTAGAGGAGTTAAGAAATGAAGTTGAGCCTGGGAAGAAAAAGGATGGCTGGCAGGAGGTAGTTCAGCTTTTGTTTTTGTTTCTCACCATCCTACTCTAATTTGAATTGGCAATAAATTATTTTTCTTCAAGTCAAGCCGGTTTTGCCTGTGATGGGAATTGCTAAGTGATCTCTGTCTTCATCTCCATTCACAAGTTTCTACATCTTCCTTTGTCCACCAGCCCTGCTGAGGGAAGGGGAGTGAGAGAGCAGCTGGGTGGCCATCTGGCAACTAGCCAAGGTCAACCCACCACACCAATAGATGTGCTTATCCTTAGTTCCACTTTTCTCAAAATCTTAATAGCTCTGTATGACCTACCTGAACCAGTTATTAGCTACTTCCATCTGTTACATACATAAAAAAAAATCTTAGCTGTTCCGTTAATATCTTCCTACTGCAGAGAATAATAAAGAATAGCAACTTTGAATTGTAATGGATATCTAATTTTTAAATAATGTATAGAAAGCATTATTCAGAGTTACAGGCTACATTTTTACTACATGTAAATGGCTCAAAGCGCCCATCATTTAACTTTCATATAGAACTTATATGGATGCCTAATATACTTGGAAGAGCCTCTTCCTTTAAATTTCTCTTCTCTTGATTTCTTTCTTCATTATGGAAATTACTGTTTAACAGTCAGTTTAGACAAGTTAACCATGCCTAAATGTTCATTTAACTCCTCTTAGCTCAAACTGATAAGAGAACTTTATGATAAGGACCTAATCTTTTATTTCACACACACGAGTCTAGTCAGAGACCCGTTTCATCTCTGTAATTACCATTTTTAATGCCTCTGTAATCCTTTACATGCAGTGCTTTCTGGCTTTTACCCTGCCATAATCTGGCCAGCATTTTCCTCTGAGCATCCCTTGTGCTTGTGGATGCACAAGACAACCATATTCACATTCAAGGACAGAAGAGACAGGAAGGACATCCTAGACAGCTTCTAGGTACATGTGGATGCACACACACATGACAAGCCACAGAAAATGCTTGTGCAAAATGTTGCTGTAGTTAGAAAAAGCCAAACTGCAGAAGGGAAACAAACTTATGTCTACATAACATGTGGAATTTGCAGGAGAAAGTGCGCTTGCAATGTTTCCTCCATTTATTAAATATCTGCTTTGAAACCAAGTTTCCTTCCAATGCATTTCTAGTATTTTATTCCTTAATCTAGTAAAATAGCAGGAATAGGAAGATCTTGTCAAGCTTCAATTTACCGGATTCATTTAATTGTAAATAAGTTTAAGAGACATGTAACTTTTTTCACCATGTCAATAACATGACAGAAAATGGATTAAGTGCTTTTGGACAGCATGCATCAGGCTTGTAATAAAATTTAGTTCCAATTTGCAACAGAGTAGGAATTTTCTACCAATGGCTGTTTGCATTTCCAAACCAACTACTTTAGGTTTAATAAGTGCTTCCACTGAGAATCAAAATTATTGCTCATTGAGTAAATGGATTCAAAATAATAATGTAGTAAGGCAATTCCTTAATAACTTTTTAGACATAGCTGTAGCTCCTAGTTAGCTCTAGCTCCTAGTAGGAATATGGTTATCTTACACACCCACAAGCACAAAGGGTGCTCAGAGGAAAATTCTGGCCAGATTATGGCAGGGTAAAAGCCAGAAAGCACTGTGTGTAAAAGATTATTGAGAATTAAAAATGGTAATTAGAGATGAAATGGGTCTCCAACTAGTAGCTAACAGCTGTAGCAACTAGTAGCTAACAACATTTTAATTCAGATTTACAATAGAGTAGGAGTTTTCTACCCATGGCTGTTTGCATTTCCAAAACAACTACTTAGGAATAGAAAGAGCCTCCAGCGAGGATCAAAATCACTGCTAAATGAAGAAATGGATTCAAAACAATAATATACTAAGGCAACTCCTTTTAGAAGTAGCTATGCATATATATGTTCCTGATACACTCCCCCTAAGCAGGCAAAGAACAAAGAAGATCAACATGAGATCATGCAGGCTATTTCAAATCAAGATTCTAGAAGCATAGTGAAAACCTCCAAAAAACAATCAATTGCAATAAGCATTCAGCTTTTTTTTGTTCCTCCTCAACCACAGCAGTTTCTGTTTACAGTAACTTCCACTTAATTACAGTTACATCATCAAATGCACAGTAGTGTGGGACCTGTATACTAGTTTTGTTTTTCAAATGAAACCTTAAGCCAAGGAAAGACTTTCTAGTGTTTGTCAGCCTTAAGAAGTCTTCTCTTAATTTCGGGAGCATACCTGACAACTATTGACATTTCCTTTGAAAAAAAAGGTAGAAGTTCCTCATAGCTCTCTTTCAGGACTTTGGTGGTTGTAAATAACTAATAACACAAGTAGTTTGTGTTTCTGTTTTTGGTGGTTTTTTTGCTTTATTCAATTCTCTTCCCACATTGGATGAAGTGTTCTTCCTCCACATTTTGATTTAGCTGAAGTGTTATAAGAACACTTGGCTTCAAGCCAAAGCTCTGTCTATACCTCATCAATTCTTTGAAGCAAGTTTTTTTATTATTCTCAAGAGCAATTTTTATTAGTGTGTTCACTACCAACTCTCACATCTCCAGTTAGCCACATTAAAGATTTTAACTCAATTCTCATTTGTCAATAAGTAGCTCAGCCTTTCTCCCACTACTGAATTTGCAGAAACTGTTTGGTCTGTAACTTCTAAAATACTTGAAATACAATTACTACGCAAGGAGAAAAAAAAAAAATTCCATTTCAGAGAATGAAACCAAGTATGTCAGAGAACATCCAACCAGATTCCTCAGATTGTGTCAATATGTTCCCCCCCTTGCGAAATGTTCAGAGCTGCTTTGAGCAGTACACATTTTTGAGTGCTCAGCAATTGGCACATCACCAAAGGCCACTGACACTAAAATACACAGCTCATCACCAAAATATCTCAGAAAACACAGAATAAACTGTTTCACAAATGAGACTGGTGCATTGTACACAGCCAGCAAGTGCATGGACATTCTGTATTTTAAGTGTCACTGTCATTCATTTGGCAAGTACTAAGACAATTTTGGTGACAGTAACTCCATAGTGAATGAGAAAATGAACATTAAGGGGGACAGAGGAAATATCACAGGTATTATGAACAATCTTGTTATTTCCTATGATTCCAGGTTGACTTTGCATGTCATGAGTAAGTTACTGCATTTTTCAGAGATTTTCTTCAGACTCTAGCCACTGATTCAAGCTGCAGACTGGCTCTAAGCAACATTAGTGGTTTTGTGTTTATGTACATGCTCTTTACATCTTGCTTTGTTTCTTTTTCATCTGCACAATTATTCTGAGTTTGTATATTCATGGAAGACTTATTGTGAAAAGAAACCCCGGTAGTGGTAGAATGAGTTCTGTTTCAACAGCTTTAGCTTTTTCAGATTTCAGAGGCTGTCTTCAGCAGGAAACAAAAGGAAGACAGTAATAAAATGATTTTAAAAAATAGTATGACCCACTTACTTTTTGCTTCCCCCTCTTTTAAGGTTATTTTCCACAGCTCTTTAAAAATCTAAGTACTCTAGTGCATACAAGCACACTTACAGGTTCCAACAGGGATAGGCTACATTCACAAAGAATGCAAGAGAAAAATGGTTTCTAAAAATATTTCTCTGGTTTCAAAACATGGCATGATGGAAAAAGAGGAACCAGCACTGTCAGTATCACTCCCTCTGAGGCAGCAGGAAGACAGAAGAAATCTTTCACAATCATTAGAGAAGCTCATTACAGCTAGAGGTTGAGCTGTATCCCCGACTTCTCCTCTTCTCTCTTCTGTGGAACTATATTGAAATGACAGCCCTATAGTTGCATTCTCCACAGCATGAAATTCTCATTTCAACCGATTTCAAACTAGACCGCTGCACTATGACATCCCATTTCTCAGCATCCGATCATGATTACAGGGCAAATAGCTTATACTACCTTGCAATCTCACATACCATGATAGGTTTCCATTATGCCTACCTCTCTCCTCCCAAGGTGAGCTGCTCACCTTTACCACCCAGCAGAGGCCCAGGATAGCAAAACTACTTACTAAGTATGTTACCATACAGGCCCATGTATGAACTGGTGAAAATCTACAATTGCTACTCAGAATCCACTAAATTTCAGTTTGCAAGATACTCTTCTTCCAGTGCTTGCAATTACTGTGTTGAAGTTACCCAAAACAGCTGCTTCCAGATTGCTTTTCCATACATTCACACAAATGTAGCAGCAGCAGAAAGGAAGGGTCACAAGGGACCTACAGTAGGTCTGCCTCTCTCCATAGCTATGGCTGTAAGTATAGACTAGAGGAGTCTGAGCTAGGTAGCTAACATGAACACAGGCAGACATGCAGTGGACACTGCTGTGCCTGCATGGTAGACACATCTTGCAAAGCCCCTGCCTTTGTTGTACTGCATTGTCTCATGCTCTGCTGACTCCCAAGTAGCGCAGTGTCTGCAGCTCCTTTACAGGTTGCACTCTCAGAATACCTCTTCCAAGCAGCAATTCTGAATAGCTTAATACTCTTCTTGAACCCAGACTTTGGCTTTGGGAAGATAAAACTACCTGATGACTGCCTAGAAGTCATTTCCCTATGAATAGCTTACCTATAGTTTCCTGGAAGGCACTCTAGGCCAGTAGTATTCTTGAAATATTTATTTTCTTGAGTATATCTTTTGATTTAATTTCACACATGCAGCAAGCCAGAATATAATTACAGAGCTAAACTAAGGTACATTCAGTATCTCCCTCCCTCTTCTCTAAATATTTACTGAATACAGAAGTAATGCCCATTTATTCCCATTTTATGGATTGACTTTTGGAAAGCATGAAGTTTGCTTTGTATGTAAATTCCATTTTTGAACTTTTAACCCAATTTAAGATCTCTAGTCTCTCATACATACCTTCTCAAAACTTTGTCAAATAATAGCAGGTCCAATCCACGATCAAGCAAATGATTACGCCCATGGTTAGCTTAAGGTCTCCCAATACATGTGGAAATACGCAAGGAAGTCCCTTTTCTCAACTCTATCCATGCCTAATCCTACAAATCAGCAAAATTTACACAAAAGCCAAGAAGAATCTCACACTTCTCAAAGCTCTTCTCCTCCAGTAAAGCACTATTCCTGCAACTAGGCCCCACTAAGTTACATGTTGCATCAAGTAACTACTGCCTATCACAAAGTAGTAACAGAAGGCAACTAAGTCATGAGAGTTTGAGATACAAACATCTACAAAAACAGTGACTAGAGTGAATCAGTGACTAATGAAATACATTCATACATGCTAACCCATCTGCAGGGAAGAAAAAACAATTTTTCAATTAACTCTGTAGTCACACAGCTCAGATAGCCGCTGTCAAAAATCAGTTTGTCTAAAGCACTGAAGCAGTAGTTGAAATAGCATAGTAAATAGTTGCTCTGGATAAACCACCAAATTCCGTGTTAGCCAGTGCCTAGGACCAATCCAACTGCCCTTTTTTCTAGTTGTGAACAGCTGTCTGAAGAAGCAGAAAAGAGTTTATGCTTTCTTAACCCTTCTACTGCAGTAAACTCATGAAATAAGGAAAACAGTTATAAAGCCAGAGAATGCTGTGATTTTTAGGTATGACTGATCTTACCTTTAGGGCAGAAGGACAATTGCACACATGTAATTTAGTCTCTAAATACAGGAAAGCTCATTCCTCTGTCCCGGGGAAAAAAACACCAAAACAAAAAAAAAAACAAAAACAAAACAAACCACCAAAAAGCACACTTTATCTTGCCAGGGGCAAGAGAAAAAGTAGTGAAGTATCTGGAAGTAAGAAAACCCACCTGCAGCAAGGTACTCCATCTCATAACAGCAGTGTGTTTTGTCAGTGAACTATGAAAGAGGCAGAAAAGAAAATTTCCCTGGGGAAAATAACTTCTTGCAAAAGCTTTTCTTACAAATATCAGAAAAGGTAAAAAACATTCTCTTTAAGGACTGACAATATGGAGGCCACAGCTTCTTAACTTTGCCAAAGCAGATGTTAGATTGGAGCAGTAGCAATGCATCCTAATGAAGGGATAATAGAAGGAGTTGTTCCCCCTAAAAAAAAGTCCCTAAAGGGGCAACATGGTAGAGATATACAGTATAATGAACAGCACAACGAAAGTAGGTCATGAACATCTATTCAACATTTCTCATGAAATTACAAGTGGACAATACAACTGAAAGGCTACTAAATTAAAACTGGTAACAGAAAAAAACTTTTCATACAGAAATTCTTCTTTATACAGTAATTACTGTGTCTAAAACAGAAGGTATATGCTTAATAAAACTGCCAGAAAAAATATGGATGTTTGCAAGGGTACTCAAGGCCAGTAGAAGGAATATTTAAAATGGGAGGTATTTTGCAAGGCATAAACCCACAGGCTCTTGGTGATATCCATTACCCTGTAATCAAGAGGAGCACTTCCCCATGGGTAGGTTCTGTGGCTCCCAAGCAGCTCTTTTCACACCTCCCGCTGAAACAGACCTTGGCCTCTTGGAAATGAATCAGTCCTCCAATTAAAAATGTGGCTTCTGTATTCTTACAAGAAAAGCTAAATGATCCATCTGTAACAGATAATTTTCCATTTTACATTTTTGGTTAGTGTAAAAAAGAAAAAAGCTCATTTGCTTTTAAGTACTGCTTAAATACTGACAGTCTTGTTCCAGTCCGATTTATTTACAGTTATTAATAGTATTATTAGTAATGCAGAGCTTTGTTACATGCATATTCTACCACAGCTTCTCAGTTTACCTATGTGTGCTGACAAGAAATGGGAAGAATTTGATTTTATTTTTATTTTGTGGCTATTGTGAAAGAAAAAAAAAATCTAATAATTATCTAATTACAGACTATTAAACAGGAGTGGTGGGGTGTTAGGTAGCACAACCAAAACCAGTAACTGGTCATTCCATTTATCTTCATTTAGAAAATGTATATTAACAAAATACATAGGTACACTGCAAGTTAGATCGACATAGTTTCATTAATAGTCTTCTGAGCTTTCAGAGAAGTTAAAAAAACACAGAATGAACATGGTTGTACAAGGCAATCTTCAGAAACTCTTCTGGACACAAATGCAAGAATTTAGTGTTTTCTACATGCTTTCATTTAGAAGTGAATCAGTCTGTCCATAAAATACCAATAGATGACTGATTTCCTGAACTCCTGCTAAATCCTGCTTGATTTTTCCCCGTTTCAGTTGATTATAAGCAATTTATTACTGTTCCGCTACCCAAACCCTTAGCCCAGGAACAGCACCCAAAAAGTTATGGCCAATAGTTTAAAACTAATCTGAGACAGTGTGTTACATACCTGCAGGAAGTTAATAGGAAGGGATTGTTGAAATGGTCAAGTTAAGCTCCTTGTATCAAATTGAACAGTTGAATGATACTCAACTGAGGAGCAGAAATGTTGTCAAAAAAAAAAAGATAAATTACTTTGGTAGAGTTATGGGCTAAGATTCATTTATTATACATAACACTAAGTTTTAAACCATTATTTTCATAAAACCTAGAATTATGTATTTCAAGTGACACCGGCAAAATCCGAAATAAAACCCCAGAAAAACACCTCTTCGATACATTTTACCATACATTATACCGCAGTCCAGTTTGTATTAGCCACTGTTGTCATGGTTATCAGTCCCATCAGAATTCATAAGCAAGTTCCTCATTTCCTATCTCCCCACATATCATGAATAATACCAGCTATCTATTCCATAAGAGACTCATACCTTACATTTTTATTCCCTTGTCAGCTTACAAAGTGTTTTTGCATGTTTTGTTTTAAAACATTAAACATGCCCAATGTCATGAGTAATTACGTACACTAGAAGAGCTGCATTCAAAAACAGACACTCAGGAAAAACTGTTGAGGAAGTAAGAAGAAAATTCTGCTCTTACTCAAAAGTTTCATCCACATGGACACTGGCTCTGTAGTTTCTACAGCATAAATAGCCCCATAATCCCCAGGTCATCTAATCATTCAAAGAAATTGCTATCTTGGGAAATGTCATTGAGAATGTCTCTCATTATTGCAGAATTCAGAGTATGAATTTGTGAAGTTTGCCATGGGGACTCCATGCAGTTGGTAGAGAATTAGAACAATATGGCTTCTAAAACAACCAACTACTGCTGTTTGGGGGACCTGAAATTCTCTAGCTTGTTTCCAGGAGGGAGGAATTTCTTTTTTTTTATTATTTTTTTTTTTTTAAGAGCACTTTGATAACTCTGCAACAAGAGGATAGAATCATAGAATGTTAGGGGTTGGAAGGGACCTCTGGAGATCGAGTCTGTTTAGGTTTAGAGGCCCAGCTGAAGGCAACTCTTCAAAACACACACTACTACACAACAACCCCACATTCAGCCTATTCCACCTTGTCCTATGCAAAACAGAAGCAGCAGGGATGTGCTACTGCTAGAGCTGCATGCAAAGAAAGGTACAGTTGAGTGTCACTGATATGGTTGTAGACTGGATTTTGGCATTTTACACTTTCCCAAAGATGCATGGAATGGAGTCAATCTTACCCCTGTAAGTCAGATTTTCTTTCTAATCAATGAAAGCAAGAGCTTTTATAAAGGGTCTGCTTCATCTTCAAGTAAATATTCTAATAGCCTACCTGCACTCCTCATTAGTAATGTTTTATCAAGGTCATTTGTTCATCCATTAAAGCCATTAGAAGACCATTTCCTTAAGCTGTATATTAAAATCAAGACTTGAGTGGTTACACACTTCCTACCAAGCTTGGTCACAGCTCAGACAAGACAGTAACAAGCTCAATTCCTCCAGAGAGCTGAGCAGCTATAGTAATTGGGTAGAGTTAAGACATTCAACTGCCTAACCTCTGTGAGTTATCAGCAATTAAAGGCATTTATCAATTCCCTGGCTGGAATAATATTTCCAACTTGCAAATGCAGTTAGTTTGTTGTGGTTTGGTTTTGGTTTGTTTTTTTTCTTCCCCTGACCTGGAAAAAAAAATGAAACTCTTGTGTATTTGAGAACTAGTATTTGAGATAGCAACAAGCTTTAAAGTAATTCATCTCAACTTTCTACTACTACTTATAGTCTTTGATTGTTGTTTTTTTCCTTTTGTGCAGAACATGTGAATGCAAAAATAAACCTAAATTAAAGTAGTTGTGTAAGTGATTTGCTTGATCATGGATACATTTGGAAGATGTTATGCTTCAGCATAAGCTTAATGGGACAGAAATAGAGTGAAGTTTCACCCAGGAAAGTTGTACAGAAAAAGTCAAAAAACAATGGATGAGATTATGCGTTACTTTCAAAGAGCTCTAGTCAGCTAACTCACTTTCATTTATTAAATTAAGTTTGGCAGCTTTTGAAAAAAAAGTGTATCCCAATTCACATTCTTTTTTATTTTTTTATTGTGACATGTCAAAAGATTCAATGTTTTCAGCTCATACTCAATGTCCTAGAAACTGCTTGGTGATAAAAACATGAAAAATGTCTTCCTTCCAAGAGCAACATCTGACACAGTAATTCTTCAAAAGTCACCAAGGGGTAATATTTCCCTTTATATACATGCTCAACTCATTATCAACCCAGGACATTTTTTGATGTTACAAAGAAGACAATGGATCTCTAAGACCATACCATAAAACACACACAGTTTCTATAAATCAAAATGAAATCCTGGTGTTCTACAGCAATGTGATAGATGCTATAAACCAAATAAATGTTTATCTAAAAGGTATGTTCAGCATTTGAAGCCAAATCCTTCCTAGGAAAAAAGACATCTCTCATTTTCAAAGGGCAAAGTGAAACCTAAATGTCTAGGTATGTAAGCAAGTAACACATGAAGATTCTGTAATGTACAAAGCACAGGAAAATAATCCAATATGTTTTTTCCTAATGTAATAAAAAAATTTAACTATGGAAGCTATACTAGAAATTCTACTGATATCAACCTACTGACATCCTGACCTACATAAAAAAAACTAAAATCCTGCTGAATATCATAATTTTCTTAAAGAAATAAGGAAATTGCTCTCAAAAGAGCTAACTACTCAGGACAAGAGTTGTCTCAAGTTGTACCAGAGGAGGTTTAGACTGGGTATCAGGAAGAAGTTCTTTACTGAAAGAGTGGTTACATGTTGGAACAGGCTGCCCAGGGAAGTGGTAGAGTCACTATTGGTGGAGGTGTTCAAAAAACGGCTAGACATGGCACTTTGAGACATGGTCCAGGGGTCAGGGAGATGTTAGACAAAGGTTGGACTAGATGATCCTAGGGGTCTTTTCCAACCTAAATGATTCTATGATTTAACTAAAGGTAAATTTAATTGAGGGGTTTTTTTACTGTTATCACTTGACAATTATTGCTGTTCCTTATTTCAGACATGAATAGTCCCAGTATCAGTCTATTCAAATCTACTGAAATTGACTTTTTTCTAAAGTGTTATAAAATCATGATTCAAGAATTGCTTTGTTCAAAGAATAAAAGCAGGCACAAAGAACAAGGGAAGTTTGTTAGACAGTTTAAATATCATCATATGAAGTTACATAGTCTTTAAAATAATCTCTCATTCCATATTTTTTCATTCTGCTTTTCCTAGAAGAAGCCAGCTTAGAGAGCGGAAATCTACCTTTGAATGGTATTTTTGTAACTTCTACATGCTGATTCTTACCATATCTACAGAATTTTTTTAACGTATAATAGTATATAATACAACAACAATGATCTATTCTCCTTTCCCTCCTTTCTTGCTTCAGGCACAAGTACTTGATTTCATAGTCTGCGTAAAACGTGTTTGTTTTAACGTGAATAAACATCCAGTCATTGTTGAGTTGACCTTGGGCAACAATCCTCAACCCTTTTGCTGAAAATCGCTGTTCTGCCTTTAGTGGAGCTAAGGAAAATGAGTATTGCCCAGCCTTTCACCCACCATGTGAGGGGGTACAGATGGACATTTGTTAAGCCAAATTCAGAGGCATATGTTCCCCTTAACTTCTTGTGGAAGACTCAGGAAAGAGACAGAAGAGAAAAAGCTACTGAGTAGTGAGAAAATAGTCTACTACTTCCTCACATTTAAAGGTACCATACTAAAAAATGGAGGTTGGCAACGAAGACTTTGTGACTAGGTCATTCAGAACGTATTCAGCTAATATTTTTAGGGTTTTTAAGGGGTTTTTAAAAGGGTTTTACCTGTAAGGTAAGTGACCACATTAAGAATATCCCCCCCACCTTCATCAAACATTGAAAAAACAGCTTCAAGTAAGAAAGAAAATCCCCAGTTCAATATAAAGAAGCATCAATGTCCATGCTCAACCCTTAAAAAAAAACAAACCAGAAAGCATTAAGGCCATAAATTTATCATTAAAGGGTAAGTTTACCACAGGAGAAGCTCAAGCTTAATGGAACTGTGCCTGCCTATAGCAACCAAGAGGTTGACCTCAATTAACTCTGCTACTTCAAAATATATCTTTAGAAAAAACAATTACCATGTAAATACAATGACTTCTTGTTATCAACATAAAGCTGAGCTTTACTCATGGAAATCATTTCAACGTCATAGACTCCCTGGATAAACATTAATGTGCTGTATTTTATGCAGTGATCTGCACTCTCTGTAAGTACTTCTGACAGATGACAGCTCCTCCCTGTGAGCAAGGCTCCACGGCACCGCAAGAAATCTCCTCCTGTTGTTCAGACCAAAGTAATTATATTTCTTCTGAGCAAAAGCAAAATTAAAGCCTTATACTGGAGAAAGCTTAAAGCAGGCTTGTACTGAAAGTTATTCACTCTTTTTTACTCCTTCCATTGTGCCCAAGTATTTTATGCTCTACAATTAATAAAAAACAGAGAAAGCCTTCAACTTAACAATTCATTTCCAAAGAATTACAACTGATCTTGGGAACATAACCAAATCTAACTTGCTTTGTAATTATGATGCTAACAAGTTATCACATTTCATTTTTCCTCAGAAGCATGTTGTTTCCAGCTATTCCAAAACCAACCAGAGCAAACTATGAATGTTAGTGCATACAGTTAAACTTAATACCAGGATAAGCTTTCTTTGTACTTCTATATTGTGAAAACAGAAAAGAACACAACTGACAAGTACCACTGTTTACTATTTTGATTGTTTAGCAAGCACAGCTTTCACACACAATGTCAAAATTTCCTTCTACACATTTATACTTTTTCTCTACCATAACATTCTGTAACAAACTCTTTTACACAAAAATATACAAATTATGAGTTTAATTTATTATTTCTATTGAAGTCCAGAGGAAAGTAAAGATAGTATTTTAAAGGAGTAAAAAAAATACATACACATAATGAAGTATCTTCAAATATTTCACAAATGTAAGAATAACATTTTCTTCTTAGGCTTAACAAATGAGCATCCAAAGAGGTTCAATTATTTGCTGCTGCGTGTCATAAAACAAAACTGAGGAACAGACAGCAATAGAACAGTTTCCTTATTCCCAGTCCAGGCCCTGTATGTTACTGCATAATTATTGTGGCTAAAGCTGTAGTGCAAGAAATTTGCGGCTGAGAGCAGCCAAAAGGTAATTAAAGGACATGATGAACAATGCAAATCCCACAGTTGAAGTCCTTAAAATACTTCTAATACCTAAAGAAATTTTGGGTTTGTTAAAATTAAAAAGGCAACTATATTTTTTGCTTCCATTAAATATTAAAACAAGAAGCCTATGATAAGGACTAAGGTTTAAATATCAATCATGCATTATCTGATTCTGTACTTGGTCTACAGGTATCAGAAGCCCCAGAGCAACTACAAGTATCTACCCCAAATCAGTCCTATACAAACATTTTCTGTTTGTAAAGGGAAAAATATTCCAAACCATTCCAAACCCTGCATGTTAAATATTGTATGGATATTTCAGACACATGCACACCACCACCCCTCCTTGCTGGGCATTTGTTTCAGCTGCAGTCATGTCTGACAGGATCCTGCCCAAGTCCTTTCCTCATACCTGCCCCTTAGGATCTCTGGGAATGGATATTCAGACATGTCATGCTCTTCTTAGACCATCACCCAGCACATATGTAAGGACTCTGGAAGGAGCAAGTCTGCCAGGACACTCCTGAGACCCAACTAACATCAGACAAAGCAGGACAGAGGTAAGCATCTGTCCCATTGCATCTTCTGCTCTGTGATTCCTGGGCTGCATGCAGCATCTACTGAATACATTATGGTAAGGATAAAAGGAGATACTACCTCCCCCCTCAACATGAAAAAAATTTAAAAAAAAAATCATTGTTTATAGTTGTGGAAAATGCTTCTCTCTTCTGCATCTGATGCTACAAAGGAGAGCTTCTTTACTGTACTAACATAGTATTATTTGCTGACAGTGTCATCAGAAAAAAGTGCATTGAAATTTGTCACGTGATTGAGGTAAGAAATTTGGTCTTTATTTCCTTTCATGTAATCAAGCATACTAGATGTTCAGTGATGCATATGTCACCTTTCAATAGCATGCTTGAAGCCTGAGGGACAAGATTGAGTGCTGAGAGGTAAACTTGGTACCCCATGTGCCTGATGACCATCTCTTAGAACCAAGCTCAGACAAAGGTGACTTCAGAGAGGTTCTATATATCTGCTGTGGAAGATGTCATCATGTGCAATAGACCACTAGTAACAGTTTGGCAAACTCACCTACAATTGTAATTAATTCCTGTATAATAATGTAAATTTCCTACAATTACCTAAATCTGTCCTTCCACTTAGTTATAAATTCACTCTCTCATTACTGTGGCAAAGTTAAGATACTTAACCTGGAACATTTTAAACTAAAGGTTCCTAGTTTTGCAAGTTCTCTTCCACTTTACTCCTACAAATTCAGTTAAGAGACACAAGAACGCCATCAAACAAACAAAGCTCATAACACAAAATGACCCAAGAAAATTCACTAAATGCTCTTCTGAACATGGTACAATCCTATCCAAAAGGACTAGAGCTTTTCTTTTGTCATTCATTTCTGTAACTTCAGGAAAAGCAGGTAGCCAGAGTCATGAGACTAGTAACCCTTGTTCTATTTGATGAGTACAAGAGAAATGCAGTGTATAAATATCATTATACAAACTCTCTCATTGTAAAGATGTACAGAAGAAGTGCTTAAGCAAGAGGTTGAAGGTTACCTTCACATACTTTATTTACCATTACTTTTGTTTCTGTTGAACCAATTAAAGTATGTACATAAAGCACATCCATTTCTGAAACAATACAGTGGAAAGTTAGTTTCCTTGGCAACCTGGGAACTTTGGGAGGGAATTTTATTTTTTAACAGATGGAAAAAAAAAATCATAATGCTGTCCCCAAACTTAAGTTTCATTTCAGAGTTGTTTATATTAAGCCTTAAGGCATAAACATGTGGTAGAACTTTTTGTAATTTTATCTTTGAATCGAACAGTGTAAGGCTTGTTACAATCAGATAAGCTTAATCACATAAAATCAGACTAAGCAGGGATAGCTACAGCAGATCACACCTTAGTTACTTTTAATGAAGTGTCTTTAAAACAGTATCTGGAAATAATTAAAGACATTCCAAAGCTTGAAAGTTCAGCTTGAAATATATCATTAAGGCATTCCGCAATTAATAAAACATTTTGATTTTCAATTAGCATAATATTAGTCATTTATCTTAAACAGAAGAGTTCACAGCTTCAAGGGTGGAAGCCTAGGAAGAGATTTATGGTTTAAATAATACATTCTGAAGCAAATCTGGTCAGAGCAACACTTCAAGAGTTGCAAGTTAAACACGTGTGCAAACACATACCTATGTGGTACTCTCCTACAATGAGATGACTGGCCTGGAAGACAAGGGGAGAGAAGTCAGCAGTGGGCCTGGACTTCAGTAAGGCCTTTGACACTGTCTCCCGTAAGACTGTCCCTGAGAAGCTAATGAAGCAGGAAGAACAGATAGTGAGGTGGTTGGAAACTGGCTGAATGGCCAGGCCCAGAGGGTGATGACCAGTGCACAAAGTCTAGGTGGAGGCCAGTAATGAGTGGTGTACCCCAGGGTCAATACTATATACACCCCTGTTCAACATGAGCAGAGTGTACTCTCAGCAAGTTTGCCAGTGACACAAAACTTGGAGGAGTGCCTGGTATGCCAGAGGGTTGGGCTGCCATCCAGAGGAATCTTCAACAGGCTGAACAAATGGGCTGACAGAAACCTCATGAAGTTTAGTTTATCACTAGGCCACCTAGGTGGAAAGTAGCTTGTCAGAAGAGGACCTATGGGTCCTGGAGGACACCAAGTTGAACGTGAGCCAGCAATGTGCCCTTGTGGGAAAGGAGACCAATGGTAACCTGGGCTGCCTTAGGCAAAGTATTGCCAGCAAGTTGAGAGTGTTGATCTGTCCCCTCTTTTTCACTCTAGGGGAGGCCCCACCTGGAACACAGAATATCCAGTTCTGGGCTCCTCAGTGCAAGCGGCATGGACATACTGGGGTCACAAAGACGACGAAGGGACTGCAATGAAAAGCTAAAGAAAACTTGCGGCAAAAAATGTTGACAAGCAAGGTAACTGCATGTTTTACATGAAATGCTTGTCAATATTCACTGAGCATAAAGCTTTATATGACATGTAATAAAGGAAAGAAAACTCCATTCTTTACACTTCTTTACAGAAAGTGGCAGAGGAAAAACATTAAGACAGTAGGAACAGTAGTGTTTGTTAAAGGATATCCTATATATTCGCTGGTTACTTTAAACATTAAAGTTCTAGTACAGTTCTGGAAAAGAAGAAAGCACACCACTTTTCTTCTAGAGTAGTTAAAAAATTTAGGACAGCTTCCATGTTTCATGAAGAGTTATAGATCACTACACTGAGCAGTGTCTACTGTAACAGAACAATTGTTCGTTCTCTGCAAAGAATTTGTAAAAGAACAGAGACTGGCATTTATTCCTCCATAATATAAAGGCTCTCTCATATCTTACAGAAATATTGGCACAGATTAATAAACCCAGACAGGGAAGATCTCTAACAGGGCTCATCTCTATCAGAGCTCCTCTTTCTAAAATACAAAGACTGTACTTCATTTTGTCAATCATTTGAATCATCACGGGCGCAAACAAGTCCAGTACAAGAGAAATGACAGTACTATATGTACATTGACACAGCAAGAAATGCTAGTCCCATTGGAAAAAAAAAAAACACAAAAAACCCCAAACAAAACCAAACCACATCACTACAACTAGTTTTGAAAACTACCACACAGCAGTTTATTTTGTGCATGGAGAAAAATACAGACATTTTAAAAACAAATGTCATAGCTCTTTTTCCAGTAGTTTTAGAAGCAGTTATTAAAATTAACTGGTAATCCACAGTATTTTCCTGAGTCTTCGTAGCTCTCTATTTCTTTTCACGAGCCTGCTTTTATGAGTTAAAATGGGGGTTTTATTAACATTACATTCATTAATATCAAAAAAGCAAATTTATGCAGGAAAGAAATTGTCTACTAATTATCAGAGAAGCTGCCAAACAAATTATACTGCTTTATCAAAATCACTTGTTAAAATAATGTATCTACTTGAAGCAACGCTAGCAATATTTTTTCCAAAGATCCAGTTTTTATCATACATTTATTTCTGTGAATTATTATAAATAAATATCAACTTTTTAATTAAAATAGTTACATATGTTTGTTTTTACAGTAAAAAGCCATGTTCTCTTCTCTTTCTCTGGTTTAAGTAAGGTCAAATATCTTCACTGGTATTGGTTCAGATTGACAAATAATTAATAAAAGAACAAAATTCACTCCATTATGTCCACTTCCAAATTCATTTAGGTTAGCTGAAAATTGCAACACTGTTTTGCATTATGTGAAATAGGAAAGGTGACCAATTCTTACCAGAGTGAGATGGCCCATGGTAAGTCTTGATTCCTCACGTGCCAGACTGCCACAAGGCTTGACCAGGGCACTAACCTACTAAACTTCCACCTACCCCAGGATTGCAATCTTCCAACATTTACATTGCATGACACACAAACCTCAGCCTGTATACATATTTAGTAGATTGTATAGTCAAGTATGCAGTGGAGGTTAATTTAGAACTCATTACATGGAGCTTATACAAGTGCTTTGATGGCATATTCAAAGCCTTCTCAAGTTCAAGTCTTAAGTTCTCTCACATCATGACTGTTCATTTTTCCAACCTTTTTTTCTCATCAATTACCTGGTGCAGCCTCAGGCAACAAATATCTGTGCTGACATTTGTCAGCGGATAGAATTGAGGTAGCTGTCAAAATATGCTTTACACCAATCTGCTGATGTTTGGATGCAGGTACAAGGAGCTTGTACATAAGACTTGTGGTCAGTTTAAGGAATATATGTTGGATATGGACAAGGGTGGAGATCTCTAGACTGCAAAAAGACCATTATTTCTATTACGATAGAACCTGAAGTCCCCAGGACTCAAGCATACTAGATAATAAATATATTTAATGATAGCTTTTAAGCCACAGTTATCGACGTCCTCTGGGAACTCTAAAAACGATTACATGAAAATAATACGCTATACTTGAGTTAATCATTTGAAATGTTCAATCAAAATGTATTTCAAATATTTTTCTTGGAACATGAAAGTGCTAGGAAGAACTGCCTTTGCAGCAGCTTTCCATCACCACCTAAGTGGGTACCAAGAGGAGCCTGAGGAAAGTCAGGCACACGAGTATCTCCACACTTGCCAGGCAAGACTGAACAGAAGCAAAAGGAGTATGTCTACATCAGACCTGAGCTCTTGTACACACACCAGGGCGGTAAAAGCATGTGAACAGAAAAATCCAAACAAGTTAGCACAAGAAGGCCTGAACAGGCATCTGCCTGTTAATCATCAGTCTGTTTTCACTTCCCCTCCTGCAGCTCCTGACTGAGATGCTTCCACTTTCACAACTCCAGCTTTGACTTCCTCAAATCAATCCTGTTAACTGCTTGTCACTAACTTCACAGTGCCCTGCTGCAAGGCATGCAAGAACAACTTGAAAAGAAGAGCTGGAAACAAGGACATTAGTTGAGTACTAATGAAGGAAGAGGTTATAAAAGGGCTGAGCACACCTGCTCAGCTCAGGCTGCAAATGGCAATGGCAGCCCAGGACATGAGCAGTACACAAAGTGCCTGCACAGAGAACAAACCAGAGCACCTGCATTGCCAGTTATCAGTGCCAGCTGGACAGACTGGATGTTACTTCCCTCTGTGAAAAGGGGAAAAATAACATCTCAACTCCACTGTCCAGTACTTTGAGATAGATAACAGGCTGCTGCTAAACTATAGATGTTTCCAATTCATTTACCTTCCCACATTCAGGGGCTTAAGCAGACTTTGACAACTGCCAAAGTCAGAGGGCTCCTCTATACACCTTCTTCACAAATCATCCTTCCATTGCCTTCAAGCCTTCTCTCTCAAGTAGTTCCCTTGACAGTTTCAAGCTCCCACTCGTTAAATGTCTGCTCTCAGGCCTCATCTTAGCAAATTCAGGTTTTTCCACCACTTTTCCCTTCTAGTCTGTTCCCACTTTTGTATCTTCAAACTATGTGCAGAGTACAACTAACAAGTCATGGATGTAGCTAATTAGTAAGTTTCAATGGAGGTGAAAGGCTTGAACAGTGGCTGAACTTCAAGGTCTCCTTTTATTTGATACATGACCATCAGAAACAACTTAAGTATAAGAAAGAACTTTAGAGTATTGCTCAATAGACTTTTTGCTTTCCTGTAACTATAGGGAACATCTCTCATTTTCAAGTCAACTAGAACTAACAGGTTGTCCATATAAAGTGCAATCTGGAACATATGATAGTGTTGATACCTTCATAAACATGAAAAAAAGAGTACTTTTAAAAAATTGAATATTTAAGGCAAATTATTCATCTTATAAAAGCAGTTGTTTCTATCAAAGATATATACATGCTAGAATCCAAAAATTCAGTTTTCTAGACTTGCTGTGCCAAATCTATAAATAAAGTATTGCTTTCACAAAAAATATTCTAGTCTGGCTGAAAGTGTCCTAATCCTGTATTACAGATACTATCTTAATATCAAGAAAAAGTATCAATAGGAAATAAAAGCATTTCAGAAATACCTTTGGAAAACTAGATGTTTTGGAAGAAACTCCAATTTTACCTCATCCATTTCCCCTTTCCTTCTGCTTGCTTCTCTCCCACCAGCTGACAAATTTCTAGTCTTAATGACAGATATGAATAATCTAAGCCTGGTTTTGTTTAGGTACTTCAGATCTATATGTCTGTCATTAAGTCTGCTTTTGATAACAAGGCCTTTCTGGATCCAAATCTTAAAGAAGCTTAATTACTGACCCCCAAAAAAAGATTTGACAGCACCATTTCCTGTTTTTGCAGCAAGTATTTTCAAACACCTCTCACCAGCCCCCATTCACCCCCTAACAAACTGTTGGTCATTCACACTGAATACAATTTGTCACAGCAAACTAATGCAGTGATGATTTATTCATGCACTTGAGACTCTACTGGGCACAACAGCTTGAGAACCAAGAACACTCTCTCCAGACTACACAAAAATTATCATTAGCTCATGTATGGCATGTTCACATCATGTTTAATGTGGCATAACAAAGTCAACTGTCAAGCCTTTAAGCCAGAGTAAGTCTAAGTCTTCCTTCAGTGGCAATGTCTAGAGAATAGCAAATAGAATACTGGTCCCATTTCTTCTTTCAATAACCTAACAAGGTAAGGAAAACAAATAGTTCTCAACCCAACTGTTACTACACCTAACTGCATTTGATATTGATAGCATCTCTTGTCCAAATGCCCAAGACTGAAAAGGTTAAAAGAAAATAAGACAAAACCATGTTTTGCATCACAGAATTTCCAGGTTTCTGCATTTATTTGGAGAAATAAGGCCCTAAGTTTTAGCCACAAAAAAACAACTAACTGCTATTTATGTTGATTACTTACAATTACAAATTGGAAACAGAATACTAATTTTTCATCATGACCTTTTTAAACTCTAGCAGACGTGTCAAAAATCTATCTAGGCTAAATCCCAGATATGCTGAGCATATAGCCAGTTAAAAAAAGAAAGTAAATAAATCAATCTCGGGAGAGCTTGGATGCTTCAACCACTCTCCCTTTAGGGTGTATTAAGAAAAGCTGTTATTTGTTATCTGAATCCAGATACTGCTACTTCAAACTTGCAGTGGCACATTGCTGGCATACAGCAATCCACTACTTGGTGACACAGTCTGTATACCATTGTGAACAAGTAAAATAATCTCCATTTGACACTAGAAACCAGCTGACAGCATGGGATTTGCACAAAACACTAATAACAAATGGTTCAAACAGATCAAGTTTTCCTCAACTGATCTTTATAATACACAATATTTTACTACTTAGGAAGTAGAAACTTTATATACAGGATGCAACACCAGAAATCTTGCTCTGTATCATGTTATTTTCCCTCACCTAACTCTTGAATGCTCACAAGTAACTAGTTTCAAAAAGAAAAGTGTTTCCATGTGCATTAATTTCATTATCTTTTAACATCCTGGAAGCAGAATACTAGGCCTCAATTGGTAGATGTTTCACGATTTGCTTTTTTTTTCTTTTTTTTTAAAAAAACCAAAAGACTTATCTTCTTGTGAGTTTGTTCTGTGGTAGACTCTTTTACAAAGCAGGGAAGGAAAAGAAAGAAAAGAGTGAAGGAACACTGGCTCTAAAGTACATCCTTGGTACCTAACAGATTAAAATCAAAAGAGAACATAAATATTTACTGTAGAAAGCTAAAGACTGGGAGCTCAAGTATTCCACTTCTGTTAAATAAATTATCAAAAACCAGAAGGCTATTCTTAAAGAATTCTTAATGTTTCTGTTGAAGCTTCTGTAACATCACAGCATAGAGAAAGTAAAGTTTCTTGACAACTTACACTGTCTCACCTTTGACAGAGAGCCTCATGACAATCCCCTGGGATATCAGATGGAAACCTCAGTACCTCCAGACAGTACAGGGGCAATCCAGCAAACTTCTAAACAGCACATCTACATGGATCTCATGCAGCTCTCCCGTACATCTCACCGTGGAGTCTGCACAGCCACATCCTGATGCCAGATCCTATCATTCTAATATAACAGATACTTTTTCAAATGCTGGAACATGTAGACATTCAACCCTTTTAATACACTCTGTGCCTCGCAGGCCAAAGTTCCCACTTCAGCACTGCCAAGTCACTGTAATCTGTCTAACAAGCAATAGAGCCAGCTAACAACATCACATTCGTCCAGCCAATGTTGCAAGTATGTGCATAGCTGACTATATTTAGATCAAATCTACAGCCATTTGCCATTTCTTGCAGGTATTACAGAACACAATGGAAGCAAACACCAAAAGTGAGCATTCTGCAACCATCTGTGCAGCTTCTGCAGTACTTCCCTATTCCATCCTATTCACTCAGGTAGACCAAGCCTGTATGCGCCAAATATATACACTGGTGTCCAGGGACAGACACGTGGTAAAAGCTGAAAAGCTGAGACCCTCTTTTAATACGAGGTAAATTACACTAAGCAACACTTGTGTATATGGATGGCTAGCCAGGTATAGACGCATGCTGAGCAGCATGGTATCACTGGGCATCTGCTGAGATGCAAAGTGGCTTCACACAGCTGGTGCTATGAGCACTCACTACAACATGGGTATTATCAGGATGGGCTGAAAGTGTGCCATGGCATCATGGACTCAGTGTTTCAGCTAGGTATGGCTTCTCCAGGGCAGCTTTCAGATGCAACAGAAAAAAAAGCAGAAGACAACTTATTTTAAAAATGTATCACTCACGTGGACAATAAAGGCAAAATAAAAAGCAATCCATTGGCATTCATAATGATACCAGAAGTAATTTAAGATTTTTTCCATTTTAAAATTTAGTGTCTTAATACCCACGTGCACCCAAATCACCGCATCATGGTTGTATCTGTTGACAAAAGTAGGACAGAAACTTCAGAAATTGATAGCAGCATTTAACACAGTGAGAAGGCACAGAACAGTCAACTCTTTTTTCCTATAGTTTTCATCAACCAACCAGAGACGTCACTCCTGAACTATCTCAGCTATGTCAGAGGATACAAGTACACAAGCTTTCAGTCAGCAGCAACAGCCTGCTTTTCAGCGTGCTGCTTTACAACCCAGGCACTGAGGTCATGTAATTTGAACACAGTCAATAAGCAGATCAGTAGTAGACGTGGGAATGTAACTCGTTACTGGGGGACTCCCCATTCAGCACTCCAACCACATCAGGCTATTAAGCGATTCATACTCAAAGATATTTACCATCATGCTTCCAAATCAAATGTATAATCCCCGTTTCCTTTTTCCTCAGTTTTTCATGTTGAAAAGATACAAACACAGACAAAGAACTTAAGCTGCGTGTTTTGACCGTTTGAGGAGTACTGTCACACATGAAACGCACGTCAGTGCTGCCTGGACATTTCCCACTGTGGATAACTACCAAGCTCTTGCAGAGCAGGAAAGCTACAGTGTCACTGGGCAGAACTACATGGCTGCCATTGTGTCATACAATCTGAAGGGTACCACCCTGGTTGGAGAAGTGTGAAGGTGCAGAAGCCATCATCCTCTGTTCTTTTCCAACAAGCCCATGGTTGAATGGCTAATGAAAATTCAAATGACTACAAGAACCACAAAGACCCCCAAAGCAGTCTACAGCATAGACCTTACCCACATGATTCAATTTCTTTTTTACAAAAGGCAGTGCTGAGATGCCAGAAAATGACCAAAACCTACATTTGCAAAGGGAATGGAAAAACAGAAGCAGGTGGTCAAGTAGCTAAGCTGGCAGAGCATTTGGACAGTAGCCGAATGGCCTGAATTCGGTCTTTAGTAAGGTCACCAGTGTCTCCCACAACACACACAGCTGCATTACTTGAACACTTAAATTGTATTTGTGATAAGAAAACAGAAAGCAGTTTCAAATACATGTTTAAGATTACAGGAGTAACCTACAGAAGAGAATAAGCATTTAAAACATTTTAATAATATCCATTGTGATTCATCAACAAAAAGGTCACCACACAAACATTATATTAATTCATCATACTTCTGCTGCATGCAGTTCATGATAATACAGGTTCAACTCCCATTACTCTGAAATAGCTCTTTGTGATGATACTTTGTGCAGTACTGGTACATGTGTACTCACACACACTTATCCTGTTTTCCAACCAGAAGTCCCTGTCAGCAGCCCCAGAAGGCTCACTCTAAGCAGCAGCCTTAGAAAAAGAAAATAGAATAAAAATCCTGCAGTGCACAATCAACCTTAGTTCAACAAAAATCACACTCACTCATCACTTTCTACATTTCTGAACAAAAACACACTCTTCATTTTATTTAAAAGATAGTATTTTTAACGGTATACAAGTTCTACTAGTCTCTACATTTCACTGAGGTGAAATCAGGGGGCACAGAAAATACAGGCAATGCTAATGTATTGTACAGCAAACAAAGCATTTCCTTTAAAGCCAAGTGAACATGTCATTTAATCAAGATTGGTTTTGCCACTTGAAAGTTCACTTATAAATGAAATCCAAACTTGATTCTCATAAGCAATAGGACAGAATCCACTACCCTGGTGAAGCAGCATTAACAATAACATCTTACAGATGGCATCTGTAGTGTCTACATCTTTCAATATCAAGCATTGTCTGTCATCTGTAGGTCACAAGTGATCAAATCCTCAAGCTGCAGCAAAACATTGCCTATGCTTAACTAAAGCGGTAGCACCTCAATGGCTAATGCACGTAATACAAAGAACAGCATTACCCCATGAGCTCTCAATTTAAGCATTCTTTGGTCACAGTTAAATACCGAGCCACTTTCTGGAAGTGAGAAATTTTATAAGTTCAGGAACAGCAAGCCTTTACTTCACAACATAGGACAAGGACTTTTGATTAACCTGAAGCTCATTAGCAACATTCAGGAATCTCTCAGAGTTGTTATCTAGCAAACGAAAACCTGCATGACCTACAAACTAAGATAAATACAACTGATTACAGAAAACTCAAATCTGAGGTCCTTCCCTAAAACCATACAACCAAACAAGATACTATGAAAATTCAAGCTCAGTCTAGCAGTTCAAAATCTTGACATGGTCCTGTTCCTGAAATGTGCTTTAATAAGATCAATTTAACACCACAAGTAATGTTATATTTCCAAACCATAATCTCTGACAGCACATTGTCCAGAAACAAATGGCCAGAAGATCTGCTCCCCAGATCTTTATCCTGCAAGTTTTGCTGCAAACCTTAATTACAACTTCCTTACTGGTCAGGCAGTCAGCTGATGCCACAAAGAGGCCATCAGTGGAGAATAAAGAAAGCTTCTCATAATGCTTCCCACACTGTCATACATTTTTGTGCCTTTCACTACAGTCATAACTCCTCCTCGCTCTCCATGCCTGACTACCAGCTTTTCCCTCTGTCATTTCACTAGTAAACCCTTTTGCAAGTCCCACTTCGTAACATAAAACCACATGGCAATTCTGACCTTTCTGCCCGTCTGTTACTTCAGCTCTGTAATCCTGCATTCACTCTTCCCAAGCCCAGTACTGACTATCCTCTACTGGGTATACAAGTCTAAGTTCCTAGGCATATCTGTCCAAGTCTCCCTTTATTTACAACTGAAGCTGCTGCAACAACCTGCAAGCTTCCATATTTTCAAAAGAAAAAAAGCCCCTCAAAAAAATTACAAATCAAAATACATACTTAAGTGTTCTCTGTTCACTTCATGAGTTATAGCAATTTACCTTTGCAAGATTAGCAAATAGTTTATAGGTGAAAGCAGTTTGTAAGTAACCACAAAACAATGGGCATAACATCTTTGTATATATTTCCACACAACTGTACAGATAAATTTCTTTTGCATCCTATCAGAAAAATAAACCAATGTGGCCTGAAACTACTGCTGTACAGAAAGGATTGTGTTATTTGGGAGAAGCACATGGGTAATTTAAGTAGGGGGAAGGGTAGAAGTTCTGGTTCTAAGTCATTATTGCAGGAGATGTTAGATGAGCCAAGTGCCAGAAAAGCCTGCCAAGTGCTATTCACCCACACACGCACAAGTGTATAATGCTGACTTGAAGAGAGCTCGATATGAGATTACAAAGCAAATTATATGAAATCCTGATCCATCTCTAATCTTGGAGAATTTCAGGTATTTAAATCACGTACGCCATACTGTTTGTGTGCTGCAACATTTTATACCAGCACTGTCAGGGTTTCAGTGCAACATCTGAAGACGCAGCATTCCTCTCGCCTCCCCAGGGCCTGCACGACATACCACAGTCTGCAAGAATTCCTTCACATGTTAAGTCAACATCCATACAGAACACAAATTCTTTTTTAGTTTGAACATAATAAAAAATACAAGGAAAAGGTCAAATAATTTTATGGATTAACTACACACTGATGAATTTCTGGAACTACAGTTCCCTACAGAGGAAGAAAAATGAATGCATGCATGATGGAATTACCTGGTATCCAACCTTTGGAACTATAAAGAAGCAAAGCCAGACCTGCCAAAAACAGCTTTCCTATTAAATATAGATCTGAGATAATCAAGCTATTCTCTTCCAAATCATTTCCGTATTTTACCATTAGTTGTCCTCATATCTGCCCTTTCATACAAAATATCACCCATCAAGTACTTCCTTTTGCAAACTGATATTGTAGATTTGTAAAAAAAAAAACACAAACCACACACCAAAAAACCCCCCACCCAACCCAAAACAAAACCCACAAAAAACCCCACAGAAGCATGTATACAGATGGCTAAGGGTTATCTAAGCTATCTCTGCAAAAAGCAACAGTAATACCAATGGCTGACAACAACTATCTGTCCCTTAAATTTTAAAGGTACTTCAAGGATTCAAGACTTAAGGGGAAAAGTAAATATTGACATTTGCAGACAAGTTACATATTTTAAGATAGTGCTATGGAACCCTTTATAATGGGAGTCCTGGATCTGAGCCATCTCAATGATTATCAGACATATGACAGCTCATGTTTCTGCCCTTCACTTCCCAGTTCATTGTGGTAGGGCTGAACAGCAGGGGCACACAAAACGGAAATCTTGTATGAAAACTGGTTGAAAACACTCAGCAATGTGAAGTGTGTCACAAGCAAAGCAACTGCCAACTTGAAGAAACTTGCAAAAAATATATACACAAGTTATGTATCACATCCCTGTTCCTATTCTTGTACATTTCTTTACATCAAGCACACCCACGACACACTCCCAGGGGATGTTTTAGATTTAAAAATGCTTTGAACACAGTAAAGTCAGTTCACAACTACTCTAAATAAAAAGAGAGGGGAAGACACCCAAGAAAATGCCTCCAATATGATGAATATTATGTACGTGATCCCCTAGGTTTAAAGCCACCATACCATAGAAGTTGTAAGGATGCTGTCTTACATTCAACAGATATTGAAAAGTCTGGTACCCCCACAGATCATAGGCAAATCAAACAAATCCTCCTGTGCTAAAGCTGCTTGTTATGTGTCAAAAACTTATTTTGGTACAAACCAAACATTGCACAATTAACAAAGCAGTACTTGCTCTAACCTTGACTCCCAGTTTTTGGGCCTTAGTAAGTGACAGACAGAAGTCAGACAAAGGAGCTGGGTGACAGGGAACAAGAGCCAGAAGGGAATGTGATTGTGGCAGTGCAAGATGCCCAGACACCCCACCAACAGTTTCCAGAGGAGCTATCACAGAGACATCCACAGCAAAGGAGAAAATGGGACAACACTAGTAGACAGTTGGAGGGAACTACTGCCAAAGCTTTTTCTTCAGAATTATCCCCAGAACTATCCTGACTGAAAAAGCAATGTCAATGTTTAAGAGCCATCATTTTATGAGAAGCAGCAGTTCTCACTAATCTGAAGGTATTCAAGTTCTCATATCAGCTACATTATTATATGTTATAATAAAAAAATATTTATTTTATCAGGTGAAAGTGTCTGGTTTTTCCCATAGTACTATATTGAAAGGACTCAAAGTTTACCTGTTCAAGTTCTGAATGCAGAAAGGAGACACAGACCTCTCAAAACAATGTTAGAAGTATTACAGTTGTGCTCATTTTATTTTATGTTGTTACAACTCACTGAACTCCTGCTGTGCACTTACCAGTTCACGGTTCTGTCATTGTTCTACCTTTTTCCAAAAGTTTTGCTCCATGGCAAAACTAGACAAATTTTACATCCACAGAACTGAAGTTGCACCTTTAGGGTTTTTATTTTTCAGTCTTGTGATACTTGAACTATTGTAGCAGCCTGCTCAGAGTTGACAAGAATCAATGCCAACTTAATGCCCAAAATATGTACTTGAACAGTTCTGCTTGTTGCACTTGGAGACAGTTTGAGATACAAGGACAGGCAACTGCTCACCAAACAGGCTCTAGAACAGGAAAGCACTTACTGGCATACTAGTCAAAGTGCTCAAATTTAGACTCTAACTGAACAGCACCATCAAGTAGGAGTAACTTAAAATTTGTAAAAAAGTTTTAGAATTAACAGTGGGTTCAGTAAACAGCACACTCATGACTCCAGACCAAACAGCTGGCTGAGAAGACATACAACTGAGCCATCTACTTCAGGTCGTTATTTGTTCCTGCCTCATGAAAACAGCCATATACTCTTGGCAGACCAACTAAATTTCTCATTGGGCTGTAGCTTGCATCTGGGTTTGACCGAGTAAGGCAGCACCCTTTGTAGCAGGGCTGGCAGCTGTGCAGCAGCAAGCCAGTCACCCCTCACCATCCAGTACCATCAGAATCCCACACGCAGCAGGCTCACCCTACAGCCAGGTCACCTTTGAAGCAGAAAAGCCCCACCACCTGGCAGCACCAGTAAAGCACAAGGAACCACTGACATGCTACAGCTGCAAGACACTTTGAGAAAGACACATGAGTGCTGGGGTCCTGACATCTTCTGTACTTCTTGCTGCACCCTCCCTCACCTCCCACATCCTGGCACACATAATTTGGTAGGCAATCCAAGCCCAGCTAGAGGTGCTGATCCAGTAGAAAATCCCTGCCAAAAAAGTGATTCATTTTCAGCCAGATCAGCTCTTCTCAACTGCTCATCATGGAAGCTGTTACAAGAGAGCAGGTAGAGAAGCACATGGCCGGAGCTGGGCAAGCACCAGAGGTGGCCTGCCTGGCCTGGACACGGTCATGCTGGTCCCCAGACAGTTACATTCTGCTTGCCAGAGTGTTTCCCCACACACACGTACTCCAGACAATATGCTATTCTGAGTTTCCTGAATTACTTTAACATATGGTACCATAGTTGTGAATATTCCTGTCCTACACAAACCCCGTATTTTTAAATAAAACCTGCTCTTTGTAGTCCACAGAGTGCTTTTGAGGTTTGACATAAGGCATGTAAAAACATAATGGCATTTTACAGAGGTCACTAAAAAGCCATGCTTATGACAGTTCTGCAAATAATAAATCCACTTTGAAGATTAAATAAAAGATTTTAACTTGGTAGTTTAAAAGAGTCATTTATGAGCTAAGTAAGTTTATTCTGGTCCTCTGCTTCTCAAAGAGCAAGCACCTCCCCATCAGCCCAGTCCCTTTCTACTTTGTTATTGTTTTGCTAAGAAACCCACAAATAGGTGCAAAGCACACTGATAAAGACCACAGATCTTCATCAGCTCTAAAACCATATTTATGCCTCAGTTATGATGCTGTTAACTGTCTGCTCAAGAAGAGAGCTAGAGGCGATATTTATCAATAGAAATTCCAACAGATCTTTGTAATAATCATCATGACAACCTAAGTGATTTCTCTAACATTACAGTTGCACTTTTTTCATTCACTAGGTTACATGTTTCCAACTACATTGGGAAGAGGGAACCACGTCCTTTGTGCCCATTTAATACAATAACTAATCCCTGTACTTTATCTCAGCCATCTTTAAAACTGGTGTTATTTAATACAGCTATTTAGTACAGATTTTTAGAGGCACTGCTATTCAAGCCACAGCCTATTCAGTAGAATGGAGTATTTGCAGAAGGGAAGCAAAGAAACACTTTCCTTTGCACCCAAATAGATTAAAATCCAACAACTTTCAGTCTTTAAGGCTTCCCGGCGAGTTTTATGAATGTAAACAAGCGTGACCACACTTAACCTTGAAGATACAAAAGCAGTGGATGTGGTCTAACACTGAATGACATGTAGCAGCAGCAAGACTGTCACCATTCATCCTTCATGCTGCCAGGAAGCAAAGACTTTTCATCAAGGGAACAAGTTTTAAATACTACTTCTTTAAGCACATTATAATTACACCGGTTGTGATAAAGCTACTATTTTAAAAATAAATAAAACACAAAACTATTGTTTTCCAGAAGCAACTACTGACAGTAGCTTAATAAAAAGCTCTGCAGGTGACTCTGGAGTGACTTCCATATTATCCTGTCTTTGAAGCTGGAGAGTCCATTACCTCATGTTCCTCTGGATAGTCACAGAATCATAGAATCATTATGGTTGGAAAGGACCACCAGGATCATCAAGTCCAACCTTCACCCTAACATCTCTCTAGTCACTAGAACATAGCCTCAAGTGCTACATCTACTCATTTTTTAAACACCTCCAGGGATGATGACTCTACCACCTCCCTGGACAGTCTGTTCCAGTGCCCAGCCACTCTCTCAGTAAAGAATTTCTTCCTAATACCCAATCTAAACCTCCCCTGATGCAACTTGAGGCCATTTCCTCTCGTTCTATCATTAGTAACTTGGGAGAAGAGACTAATACCAGCCTCACTACAACCTCCTTTTAGGTAGTTGTAGAGAGCAAAAAGGTCTCCTATTCTCCAGACTAAAGAGCCCCAGTTGCCTCAGTCGCTCTTCATAAGGCATGCTTTCAAGGCCCCTCACCAGCTTTGCTGCCCTTCTCTGGACCCGCTCCAGCCTGTTACATCTTCAAATACTATATCCAATGAAGATTAAACTCCAAAAGCATTTGTCATATGTGCAAGAACACCACCCACTTTCCTGAAAATATATATATTATTCTGACATTTCACTTATTTTCAGCATCTTTTACTATGCTTTTTCAACTAATTGGTGGAAAGAAATTGTTCAAAGTCATTGGATAATTTCATAATTACAAAAAAACTAACTTGTATGCAGAAAAGACAACAGGCAAGTCTCTTGTCTGCCAATCCGAATTGCAAAAAAATAGAAAACAGTTTAAGTTATTGAATTTAGCTTTCCAGTTATGTACGCAACAGGAAAATCTGTGCCTTGTGATGCTTACTATTATCACTGACATTTTCTGAAGACAAATATAATGGCAAAATGTATGTAGGCAGGTATCTCCAGCCTCACTTTACCTATTTAACCTAGGGAGCAATAGGAATAAGCCCATTAGTTCAATGCAGCTGAGCACACTGAACTACATCTGGCCCAATGAGAAGTATTTTAGCTTTTGAGCCTTGTTATTCCAAGCAGAAGAAAGGATATCATGAAGTAATATCATTTTGGCTTGAGTTATAATTAGCTATTCAAGTTTTTTCTGATATGGGTGGGTGGAGGAAGAAAAGTTTGTATAGCTACAGTAATGAACTCTGTACAGAACGGACACGTGCTCTCTTACACTGGAATAGAAGAACAGGGATCTTCTGTTTCCCACCTTAGGATTTCCTCTTTTTTTGTCCGAAGTTTTACAGATCAAAAAAAGGAAGGAAGCTGGGGGCAGGGGGGGGAAGGTAGAGGAATAGGGAAGAGACAGATAAGTGAAGAATGTTTAAGAAATTTCCACTATTAACCATGAATAACACAGCAGCCCCGCCAGCTGTCGTCCAGTAAATTGTTTCAAAAATACGTGCTCAGATTTCTTCTTTCTTTGTCACAGCAAGAGAGGAGACACTGTTAACACCAAAAGGAGCAATTCTGAATCCCATGCAAAGGTGGAAACTGCAAGTCAAGCTCTGTATCCTCACTCTACTAAGTTAGGAAAGGAGCCACACAGCCTAGAAAAGAAGCATATTCCTTCAAGCTACAAAATATTAGTCAACTTTAATCCTTATAAAAACTACCACTAACACTTAAAAAAAAAAAATAATAAATTGTATTTGCAATCTGTGACCCATCTCTACACCACTTAGTTCCAGGCAATGTACCTCACAGTCATACCTATGGAATCAGAGGTAACATTCTGAACCACTGATGACATTAAAGTTTCTCAATGCTACTTTTTTTAAAGTACTTTTTTTAAAAAGTACACTTAAAATCAAATAGCCAAATTTATACAGGGCTTGTCCTCAGAAAAATAATATTCTTTATTATTATACATTAACACTATCCTCAAAAGCATGAATGCTACTTCATGTACAACTATTTCAAACTTAAATAGCCTACAGCGTATCTACAGCTTGATTAAGGATCAAGCTATTACCATTGCTGTTTATATAAACAATAACGAGATAATACCATTTTGCAGCTAACTTGCATTTAACTTGCGTAACAAAAAAAAAGGCATCAGAAGTACTGGTGTGTCCCTCTCCTCCAACATCTCATATATGCTTAGCTCACTACCCTACCCTGGAGAAAAGTTAATTTAAGGTTTCATGGAGTAATCTTTTTCTCTTCTGTACTGCAACCTGTAATTTCAAAGGGTTTCAAAAAATGAAACACTATCTTATTATATGCGGTCAATGATTTATGATAGTAAATGTTTTATTTTAAAAATAGCTAAACAGAATCCAATAACTCCTATTACAGGAGAACCCCTATTGTGCAGTTGGTGCTAACCTCATCCACAGCATACAGATTCCCATACACTCAATGCAAATTATTCACGAAAATGTGTTAGCACACATCTTTGTAATTAAGAAGTCATTCTGCATTTCTAAGTAAAACTCAGAAGTCATAAGATCAGTGCAAACAACAAAAATCAAATCAAGAAATCCCAATCAATGTATTTGAAAGGGCATTCCATTTCTTCCCTGAGCCAGAAAGAACTGAACAAGCTCATCATTTAGCTACTGATTGCTGAAGACCAGCCACCGTCTGCTTCCAGAGCCCTGAAAGGACACACATGCACATTTGAAATCCTATAACACAGAAAGCAAAACTGAAACATATTTAATGTATTCCTGCAACACTTTGTTGCAAGTTCTGATAACAACACCATTTGGAAGTTTATTACCTCATGTACTATTTGTGGTTTTTTTACACACAAACTATCAAGAAAAAACTCAATGTACTAGAGAGCTGAGTAAACACACTTTACCCACTTTCAGTAGTAACTTCAGCTGTATTAACAGCTGTTTTAACTAACAAGGATAAATAATTGCATGTGAATCTGAAAAAATAAATTGTTTCCTTAAATGAAGAAAGGTACGAAAGGTACAATCAGTACCAGCAAGGCTTTTTCCCCCTTATATTAGCTCTCCTTCAAGAGCACTTTTTTTGCCTTATCCCATAAGACAGTGTTAGATTTTTTAATCCTGCAAAACTGATTTGATTTTATCCTATTTTCTTAATCAAACCAACAAAAACCAGCAAGCACGATGTATTACAAATTGCAAAATCCAAGCTTTTCTTTGTCCTTATAGCACAGGTGACTTTCAGGGCTGCCCTGTTTGCAGCTCTCCTATCCACCCTTGAGCATCTGGAAGTTAGATCAGCATTATTTTCAAACAAAACATTTCAGGTGCCCAAAAACGCAAAGTTGACAACTTACCATATCCTCTTTAAACTATATAACTGGGAACATGCATTCTGAATAACTAGAAGCATGCAATATGAAAAAAAAAAAAAAAAACAAACAGAAAACAGCTATCACTTCAGTCTCTTGTCATTTTAAGATCTGAAAAATACATTCCTTCAAACATACATGCAAACTAATGGCAAATCACTGCGGCATCCAAGTGTCTTCAGTTGCTCATCATGCATTGCTTCTCTTAACAAGCTTCACTTCTGTTAGCCAGTACAGTTCCTAAATTGCATTTCACAGCAAAGCTGTCAGACAACATGCTTCCAACAGGCTTACGTGAGAAAGGAAATTTGGGAGCCAGTGTGGCTGACAAATGGGAGAAATAGTATGGAAGAGAAGTGCTGTTCACTAAGGACACATAAGTAGAATTATCAGCTGACGAATGCAGGATGGGAGAATGACTGTCTAGACAACAGTATGCCGGAAAAGGATCTGAAGGACTGATTAGCAGTTCCCAACCGAACATGAGTCAATGTGATGCTACTGCAAAAGGAACAAACATCACATCAGGAACGACAAGCAGACACATTGCCTAAAGCACACACTAAAAGATTCTCCTGCTTTACCTGACAAAGCTTTCCTGTCCAGTTTTGAACATAGATCAATCAGTCAAAGATAAGAACAGCACCATCTACAAGGCAAGGATGAAATAACTGGAGCTATTTCATACAAGGAAAAGGAGAGAGTCTTGGCAAGTCTTCATATACACGCAACAATCCATGCAAAAGGAAAACCACTCTAGTGCTAAACACTTTCTAGTAGTAATATTGCTAAGCACCAACTACAGAAGTTGCAGATGCTGTATTATCAGGACTTTAAAGAACATGCTGACAAACATCCTTCAAAAGCAACAGATGCAGTTGACTTAGCCTTGAGAAAGTAGCACAGATTCAATCTCTCAAAACTCTAAATATTTTTCTGTTTCTATTGATCATCTCTGAAACAAAAACAATCTTTATGATCACATAATGTTAGACATTTACAAGAAACTAAATGCATGTGACAAATAAAAAAGGGAAGGGACACCTCCCTTTTAAGTTAGTCTCCTAGCTTCCAAATCACTTGGAAGGGGACAGGGGCCACCTTAAAAGCTCCTCACAAAAGGACAAATAGCAAGAAAATGAGGAAAAGCTAAACAAAAGGTTACTCAATGTACACAGCTACACATGAAAAAACCTACAGTAACAAAAGAAATTCCAGACTGAAAATAAAGCAAAACTTTCACATTTCAACCTTCCTGCACAGAACCACAAAGACAGGCTCAAAAGAACTTACAGGTATTATCTAGTTTGTTCCCTATACCTTCACAGAATCTACTACAAATCCAGCAGCACAAAACACCCAACAAAACAACCCACTCAAAAAGAAACAACCCACACACAACACTTAAAGTCTCTCAAAACTAAAGAAATGAAGCAACACATCTCCCAGGGGTGTGAACTCTCTGCTGAAAGTGCCTTGTCTCAGTTGCTGAACACATTCAAGTCTTGCAAATGGATCCTAGCAGTCAAAATGCTCTCCTCAGGATTTTCCCTGATCCCAAGACTCAAATTATGGAGAACTTTATAGACCAAAGCCTACATGGTGAATTACACTCAGAAATGAACGGGAAGCTATGGTATGTGGTAGATAACATATTCACCCTGAACCAGGCTGTAAACATGAAACCCTATTTCATTCTGAAGTTTTATTTCTGGACTGCAGGTTGGGGAAGCAAAGAGATGTGTCAAAAGCAGACACTCTTGCAGCAGTGCAAAAAGTTGCTGATATCTGCGTAGTAGGAGAAAAATAACCAATTATAGCTTCCGTGACAGAAAACTTAGTGACTCCATCACGTGCTGTCTGAGCTCCCAGAAGCAATCACAGATTACATTAGTCTATGCTAGATAACAAAAAAGCATTCTCCCTTCCAGCAAGGAGACCACATTTTGACCTTCACTCCTTATGTTATTTAATTTACCAGTGTTCAAACATCTTTTGGCTAAGTCTGATCCCAGTTAGTAGCCATAATTCCAACACTAAGAATGGTTGCAAAAACCCCTCAATACAGTGAAAAAGGAAGAAAAAACAGTTGCATCAGTATACAGCTAACCATGAAATAACATCAGCCTTCAAAAGTCTTTCCCGGTAGCTCCAGATATGCAGTGAATAGGACAGATGAGATATCTGAAGGGCTCTATGTAATAAGGTGTTAATGAACAAACCAGCTCTGTGTTGTCCTTAGGACATGACAAAGACATTCAAAATATCACATCCATACTAAAAACTCCAGATTTTTGAAGGCAGCTGTAAAAAAAAATTATATATATTAAATCTTTATTTACTTTTGTTTTAAGGCAATTTCACCACTTTATAAACACTTAAGACTAGTCTGACAACCAAAGTGACTTAATCTCAACCTTCATCTTCTGCTCTCCAACAGAATATAGTCAGTGATCCTTTTTTTTGTCCAACAGCTGAGTTGAAATCATTCTATTTTTGAAAGATACTGAAAGTTACCACTTATAGAGAAGACCAAGAAAACATCATCTCTGACTGACATCCTGAATTGATGTAAAAGCTTCCATGACAATGTGTCCCATGTCAAAAGTCTTCCTATAGCAAAGGCCCACACACTTCTACCTCAGATATCTTCAACTCAGGCAGTATTTTATAAAAGGAGAATGGGCTCCCGTCACCCAGTGAAGGGAGCACTGATACCCTGCCAACCTCACTCTCAGTGCGCCATGGTACCTCACTTCACCTACTTGCAGGTGACCAGCCCCAAACAGTTACAAGTTCTAACATGAAAACAAAGATCAACCTCCAACTGTTCCTTAGCCAAATGAGCTCAAAAATGCACAATGTTTTGCCTTGCCTCATCCCTAAGCAGTTGTGTAGACAGCTTGACAGAAGTTTCAGATGTAGCTCATTATTAGTGGCCATAAGACAAAATACAAACTAGGTTCCATGTAGAAATGTGAGGCACAATTAACATAGAATAGAGTACATAAGGTTGAAGGCTTCATTTGTACTATTTGAAGATGGATGCAAGAGAGGCTGATGAAGTGCCTGTGTTACACAAAACACATTATATTAGAAGTCCAGCATGTTATTGACAGATATATTGTTGAGCTAAAAAAACCAAGCTGATTTACAGTAAAGTTAGATTACAGTAAAAAAAGTGATTGCAGCATGAAGATAAAGATGTCTTAGCTGTCTTCCAACAGGACTGGTTGCGAGACTAGTCTGGCTGCAGCTCAGAACAGGGCACAAGCCAATTGATTTGGCTTTTGTCTATGTGCAAGTCAATACTGCTCCTGTGATCAACTAATACACCCCTGTCTTTTTCCTCCTATAAACCTCAGCTTACAGCACACAGTCATTTGATCCTTCCATTTCTCCATCTATAAAATAGGAGATAGCCACACTTCATAGCCCCTTGGGAAGGCAGATTTATGGCTTAATCTCACTAAAAATACCAAGCACTATTTAAACTTGTCTGAGTTAAATTGGCGTATCTTGCCGTACTGAATGACTTCAGGATCTGGAATGCCATTCTGCTTATAAATTAGATGAGGCATTCGGCAACTGTTTTTTATTATTGTCTTTAATTAATCTTTCCATCCTAATCCAAAAAAAAATGCCTTCCTGAGAAATGCTGAGAAGCTTTGTGCTCAGTAGAAAAAGGTGAATCACCAGAAAGCATCCTTACAGATCCAGGTAAATCAAAGAAATCAGATGATATGGCAGGTATGCAGATCCGGTGAGGCAAAAAGGAAAAACTGATCCTCTATATTCAAGCTATCCGACAAAACTTGTATTTTCACTCCAAACAGCAGCTACAAAATAATTATGTAGTCCTGCAATTTATTACAGCTAAAAGTTTCCAGTTGGCACAAACCAGTAACAGCCACCTTTGAAAGCTATGCTTACCAGTTTGCTGCCTGCAGAGCATCCATGGCTATGCAGTTTAAATGACTGATTTCAACAAAGGGTTTGGTTATTGTTCCAAACAATATTGTTCTGTTAGGTTCTGAATTCACACAGAACAGCACACAGCATCTATGTAAGCCAACTCCACTTGACATCTACCAGATTTAGATACTATTAACAGAAAAAGAAGAAAAAGAATCTTACCTCTCTCCTACCCTTACATCAGCCTACTTCGTGCTAAATATTCCACGTAACTGACCACTGGATCCTTTGTGCCATGCCATCACTAGTTTGACACAACAGCTGAAGGCATGATTAAAAAGATACGGAATTTCAAAGTGAAATTCAGAAGTTTAACCTTCTGTTCTGAAAATAAAGATATCAAAACCCAGACAAAGCAAACTTTCTCAGAACCAGAAATATTCCAATGCTTATTTCACCTTTAGCGTCCTTGAGGACAACAGATAACTGACAAAATCTATAGCTGTGGAAACAAAAACACATAACTGTAGTACAAAGGGTGTCATATATATAGATGTAATAATGTTCTTCATTATGGCCGTGTGTCTGTCTACTAGGAAATGAACTGGCAGTGTGTCTGCCTACTAGGAAATGAACTCAGAGTAAAGGAACCTGCTCAGTAAAAAGCAATTTGATATTAGCAGTGGCTAGCAGGCAGAAGTTTAAAAATTTGAGGATAAGATTGTTACTTGTATTAGCTACCCCTCAAAGTGGGAATCAGGCAGGCTGTGCAAGTAAGCAACAGCCACCTGGTTACCAGCAACACTTCAGTGCAACCAGGTGGCTGTTGCCAGGTTATTCATCCATTTTGGCATGTAACAGTAGAAATGTGCAGTACGCAGCATGTGCTGCAAAATTCAGATTGAAAATGCAGATGAGGTCTGATGTTGATGCAAGCCCTGAGCTCTTTATACAAAGGATACATATGCTTGGTACAACTAATCGGGATTCTCAAAGGGGTTTTATAACCCATTTTACCAGGGCACATAAATACTTCAGTATTAAGAAAAAAAATGTTTGTAAACCTAATAATCCCATCACTAAAAAAAAATAAGGACATATATAAGCAGGTCTGTGGTGCAAAATGCGAGTCTGATATATGAAATTCACTTTATCTGAAGTTAAAAGAATTATAGGGCAAGATACAACTCTCCTGCCTCCCCTCCCACTGCTATAGAGCACAATAGCTTACATGATAACGAGGTGTGAAGATTTTGCAGACAGCACTCATCAAGCAGGTGAGCAAGCACATCGCATAAAACACAGTCCAAGAGAAAAATTAAATTACTTCAGGTTAGTATTTCAACATTTTGTAGTGGTCATATGAACTATGTTATCACTCTCACCCAGGAGGTACAGAGGACTCAAATTGAACAGTGGCTTTTTGTTAATATCTTGAATAGCCTTTGGAAGCCAAATCACAGAAAACCATTTAATGAATTTAAATAAGAATAAGCATCTTTTTTGTGACTATATTATATTTACACAAATAAAGAGGATCTTTATAGTGAACTACATTCTCTGGTTGAGCCAAAGGAAGCCCACTATTGAGAAATCACAACATTATCTCTGTAGCTGGCATAAGATTTCAGCAACACCAGCCCCGATAAGCAAGGAAGAGCTGGACAAGTGATCCATGTTTAAGCACCTGAAAAGGTTTCCGAAACATAGAAAATCTTATTTAAGGGATATCACTTAATTGTTTAGCAGCCAGGAAGTAGTTATTCAAATAAGAGGAACAGTGTTTGGCTGCTTGTCTTCAGTGTTAGAAAATACGCTCCCGAGCTCATAAATC
>VZZY01025180.1:48340-100831 GCA_013400335.1 Eurystomus gularis | reverse complement strand
GCCGTGGGGGGCCCCGCCGGAGCGGGCTTCCGGGGGAGAGCCCCGGGCAGCCTCGTCGCCGCCTCCCGGTTCTCCTGGTCCCGCCGGGGCAAGGCCCCGCGTTTGGCAGGTGGAGCTGCGGGGACGGGGAGAGGTTTGGACAGTGACTTGTTCTGGAGAAGGAGCTGGGGCCAGCAGTGTGCCAGAGCGGTGGGACACGGACCTGATCGTCTGGGAGGCTTTTTGACTTCTCGCTTAAGTCCGTCTGTCAGCACACCTATGCAGAGAGAGAAAGGGAAGCCGGCGGTATCCAGCGAGGAGCACAAGGGGACTGTCAGGGGTGACAGCCAGGGATAAGTCAGGCACCGTAAGCAGCAGGAACAGCAAGGTTTGGGGGTTGGAGTAGATGATTTCCAGAGGTCCCTTCCAACCCCTGCCATTCTGTGATTCTATTTCCATCCTTGTTGAGAGACCTGTGTGCCTGTGGCCTTCTAGGAGCAGCTTAGCTAGAGCTCACAGTAGGTAAACTGCAAGAAATCCTCAGGCTGAGCCAATCCTTGTGTGAGACACCCAGATGTTGTGAGGCAGGAGCAAGAGCTTGGGTTACATCTTCTGGCCCTGTGAGAAGGCACAGACAGAAAAGAGGAGGAGAACTCTAGTGACCAGATGCTGCTCTGCAGGCCTCACCAGGTACAGGTTGTCTCTAAGATGAGTACATCTCATTTTAAATAAGTGTTCTCCAATCAGACCTTTACTCTGAACTGGTTAACTTGAACTTTTATGGGATAATTGTTTGAGTGGAACAAAACAATAGACCTTAATGTTTTCATATATGAGAGAGGAAAGCTTCTTAATTCTTTTTCAGTTCAGCTTGGCTTTTAGCCTCTACTGTCAAGTTATGTTGAATTTTTAAGTCACCTATAGCATGAAGGACACAACAGAAGTAGTAAAGTACAAGCAGGCAGTTTCAAACCTAGAGTTAGAGCACACTGTTTTCCAAGTTTACCCTTCTAGTCATCAAACTTTGGTAGAGAGTGACCTTTTAAATGACCCTTTGTGTTATTTCTCTGGTATGCACCCTGCTTCTATTCACAAAAGTAGTATCGCTATTTATGCTAGTTGTTAAAGCAGTACTCTTACTTTATTTATGTGTTGCAGTGTGTTTGGCGTGAGCCTCTCCTACATGAAAAGACAGACCCTTCTAAAGCACGTCCACACTGGTGTAATTGCATGTACCTAGAGCCAAAGCTGTGCCATCTTAACTGTTGAAAAGGACACACAGTCTTCTCTGTGCAAGTCTTCTGTGTGAAACTGTGTATAGATCTGTGGAGCACTAGAGATGAGGTTACCCTGAGGTTTTTTCAAGTAACTCTTGTAAAGACAATAGCACCAGCGTGAAAAAAAAGTTTGTTCTGTTACATCTGCTGTTTTCCAGCTAGTGAGCTCCAGCAGTCATTGAAAGTATTAGTGAAGTTACAGTGTCTTTGCTCCCAAACTTGCTTTGCATCCCCTGGCAGATGCTTTTGAGCCCCTAGGTGACAAAATAGGTAAAAGTCACTACTGAAAAATCAAAACAATAGGTGCCAGGCTAAATTAACTTCTGCCTCAGCCTATAGACTTCCATGTACATCCAAGCTATCCCGGTCTCCATAAGAGAGGGCTGCCAACACGCTGGCTGGGAATCATAAAATTCTGCCACAGCCATTTAACTGCTGTCTGTCATGTTAACCATGACCGACTTCAGTGTGTTTGTATTAGGCTCAGAGCCTGTCTTTCTTCTTCCCTTGAACAAAGACAAGGCTACCGAATAGATGAAAAAAGCCTTTTCAGGATTATTCATTTAAAGCCCAGTCACTTAGATATTACCACTATAAATCACGTTGTCTCTGGGCAAAGAAAAATCTTACCCCAATATGAATACCTTACCCCAATATTTATCGTTTTCATGTCTCAGTAAAATCCTTATTCTTTTGGAAGTTTATTTCTACAAAGCTGTTCACTATAGCAACATCTTGTACTTGCACATGCACCTGAGAAGGTGTGTCGCTTCTTTGACAACAGTATATAGGAAAATTAAATAACACATTTTTTCCTGTCTTGCTGTTTCCTATTTACAGGAAAACCTATGCTTTTATACTCTAATCCAGGACTGTGTTGCTTTCTAGTTAGTTCCCTCCAGCAGCCTTCACCAAGTGGCTTTTAATAAACATTGTCACTGTTCCACAGTACAGTTCAGTCTACATTAATTATGCTACATATCAACTTTTCCTACAGCATCTGTCAATGTATCTTAAAATGATGTTTCTTCTTATAGAAGTGTGTCTTTCATAGTTTCATGGCAGTCTGACAGTTACATTTTCCTACTTGGGGGTCTTTACATGCTCAAATGCTTTTTAATACCATAGTGCTGGAGCACAGCATATTATTCTTACTGCTTTCAGATCTCTCTCGTGTCCCATTTTTAAGGGAATTCGGTTTACTGTGGAAAACTGAAGTTTGACTGGTCTTGCACAATTCTACCTTTTTTATTAGTACCTGGAGGATACTTTAGTGAAAGTGGTTTTGTTTCTGATGATGTAAGAATCACTTTTTTAGCTCAGCTCTTAAGTTCTTTTTTTTAAGGATGCTGTGAGAGCTGCTCTACCCAGTGGATGCTGGAATCCAAGGGTTCCTCTCTCCCAGTTACTGAGAGCCAGTCCCATGTACTTACAGGCCTGAGAGGTTTCTCCATTTCTCTGGGTTGATGAGTACATTCCTCTAAAGAGTCGCAAGCATCTGCATGTACACAGGCCACTTGAATGCCAGTGTGAGCTCTAAATCTGTTTAACATCCATTCCTGGACCTTGGGCTCCTTGCTTAGATACCAAGTCTTTCCAGGTGAGGGTCTCCTCCTATCACCAACTGCTGTAACTTGATGTTCACTACCTGATGCATAACCAAATCTGACATTTCTGATGCTCTTACCTGAGCCATCTCAGTCTTGCACGGTATCACTGATACAGTTATCTCAGCCCTGTGTACCTTGCAAGATTTCACTCTCCAAAAGGCCCCAGCACGTCACCCCCACAAGCCTTTGTGAAGCCTGGGTGCCTCTTATATAATCCCCCTTCTTAACTACCTGAAACTCAGCTCTTCATCACCCGATCAGCAACTTTCTCCAGCTTCTTACTCTGTTATTTATGTTCAGCCATTTCTCATGTCATACCCAGTAGTTTCTCATGTTGGCTAAACCTCAGACCAGGGCCCAGTCATTGGCCTGTATGTCTGTCACAGAGGCACCCACAAAACAACCAGCAGTAGCTATCAAAATAGGGATTTATTGCAACCAAAGCTGCCCAGCACTCCTCCTGACAAAACAGAGGTTCACATGTCTCTCAGGAATATAACTACTACACAACTAATTCCTAAACCTTAAGGAAAGATGAACCAAAATGGGCATACACTCACTCATAAAAGGGAGACCTCCCACAGTATCACTCACCAACAGAAGGGTGAGGCTCGCTCAACCCATAGAGACTCCCTCAATCTGTGGAAGTGTCCTTGGACAGCATCTCTAAGGGGAGGGCCTAACTGCCAGGCCCACTGCTCTGCAAAGAACCAACTCAACTGGTTTTTAGGTGGTGCTCCATTTATACCCTAGCCAAGGGTGCTCTGTGGTCATTCTAATTGGTTGAAGGGTCAAGCCCGGGCAAAACAGGCTGAGGGTCTAGGCCCTGAGGCACCAGTTACTCACCATCAGGTGTGGCTTAACGGCTGAGAAGAATCAAACCCTTCTGGCTCACCCTGGTTGTGCCCTGTTTTCTTGGTTGGGGAGGTTGTACCTGCCACAATGTCTTAGCACCCTTTCTGCCCTGTACTGGGTTTTGGCAGCCAGAAGTTGGCCTTGCCATCTCATCACCCTGCCCTTGGGGTTTTTAGAAGTGATTTAGCCTCCATGTTGCTACTTCACTTCTGTTTTGAAAGCTGGGAAGTAAGCAGGGAAGTGGACAAGTGTTTCCCTTTTTCCACTCTTATGTCCCCAGGTTATTGGTAATTCCTGATGATAGCATTGTTAACAGCTTCCTTAACATTTGCTACTCCAAGCTACATTAGAAGGTATGGTGCTGCAGGGCACCTTAGACAAAGTTCATGCATGCATCAGGGTAGCCCTGCTGAAGGAGTGATTAAAGGGATTCCTTGGTAGAGACCCCAGGCTATTTAGGGCTCTTCCAGACAGGGAAACTTCTTCTCTTACTCCTTTTCTGATTCCATTTCCTTCCCAAGATGTGGAAGGTTAAGGATAGAGTTCCATTTGAATTTGCAAAGACTGATCAGGAATGATGTGCACTAGTGAAAATGCTGTAGACACTGAGAAGGCACCCTCACTGTCCGATTCAGAAGCACATGCACATTCATGGATCCCTTGAACATTACTATGGCCTCTAAACCCATCTGGTACCTGTGCCTGAGCCCTCTTACCCATAATGCAGGTTTCCTGTTTGCTCGCAAAGCCGACTTGGTGTTGGCTATAAAAATGGTTACACGCACTTACGCTTGTCTCTCAGGTACCCCACAGTCTTGGATTCCTCAAATATTAGCAGAGTCACCAAGTCCATTGGCTGGACTGCCTTGCCAGACATCAACTCTGCCCATGGCTGGACCCTAAGCCCCTTGACCAGCCACTGACTCAGACCTTGTGTGTCTCCCGATATAGGTCTTCTACTCACTGGCTACTCCAGTTTGAACCTTGCTAGCAAATTACACAAACACACACATGAGTGCAGGGTTAAATTCACTAGGAAAACATAGACACACCATGGTCCCTCTTATTGCTGCTTCCTGGACCTGCAGACTTTGAGACCTGCAGTGTCTCCTGCAGTTGCTGGCACTTACACATTGCAGCAGTATCCCACACAGGACAGAGGGTGGATTACACAAAAAAACTAATTAAGAAAAGGATTTAGTAAGAAGAAAGGAAAAACTATGGTGATCATGTGCAGAGTTTAAACAGAGAAGTGTACCCACTAGCAGCCCATTTAAATGCAACTGGCCCTTTTTTTTTTTTCCCCGCTGCTCCCTGCCTCCTTTTTCTAATGTTTGTTCCCCCCTCCCTGATCATTCCCTTTCTCTGCCTTTGGCCCCTCCTCTGAATATTCCATAAAATATACATAATCCCACAAGCCCCTTCTGATATCCCATAGCAAGTTTCACATAGTTTTGCAAACACCCTCAAATATACCATAATACATATGATAATCATGTTTCCCCTTTCTTATCAGTGAAAAAGTTCATGTTAAACCTATGCAGGCTGTGTCTGGGTAGTTCCCATAGAGACAAAAGACCATTTATTGTCACTGTTATCACCTGCTCATTAATGTTTGTTTGTGTGTAGTCTACCGCTTCCCTTGTTATTTTAATTTCTTTTATACAAGCTATTTTAATATGATTACAAGAATAAATATCTTAAACCAGTATTATTTTTAAATGTTTTAAGAGCATTTGTTGTGATTTTTAATAAAAAATGCAGTCTCATAGTCATTCTAAATGGTTACCTGATAAGCAAATGGATCTTGTAGAGTATTGGAAATGACAAAGTTATTATTGGTAAAGTCACCTTTTATGTACTTCTGCATTTTAAAAGTAAAAAGACAATATCCTTTCATGTAACTGTTATAATAAGGTTTTCGTGTTTTCAGCCTTCACAGCAAGTTTCTTAAAAAATTAAGATGGGAGAATATACAAGTGAAACTAAGTATTTCATTACATGGATGGTAATGGATTAATAAAATAGGTAGTTGATAGTATTGCTTGGTAACATTCGATGATTCTGTGATTCTAATACAGATGTGAACTGCCTGTGAACCTGCCATAATTTCACAAATAATTGTGTTACAAATGTACACTGCATTTTAGCTGAAGACAAGGGGGCATTTCCACACCTTGGCATGAATATGTAACTCCCATTAACACAAGGCATAGGATACATTATATTCTTCAAAAATACCCAATAAAGGCTTGCTATTTGATTTTCTCTGAATTCAGAAAACTTTAATAGCTTAAAAATGAAGATGGATGGCCTTTATCTTTGTTAGATATAATTTGTTTAACTGCCTGCTGGTGGAAATACAGCTGTATTTAATTCCACTAACCTAGGCCAATTCTTGCCTGCTCAGTAGCAGGTAAAGGCTTCGCTACATGAACTACCAAGTGTCAGCTGCTCTGTATACTAACTGGAGCTCTTTGAGAAGTAAGCGGCTTCAGATTACTTAATGAGCATGTAGACAGCTTAAACGTGATAACTTGTTTGCATGTTAAAGCCTCTAAGTTGTTTGAAATCTCTGCTTAGGCCTTCTGTCACCTGCAGTGGAGCAACAGTGAGTAGTGGTTCATCAGCCCACAGGTTGATGAAGAGCTTTAAACTGTCTCAGTATTAGCAAGCATCTGATTCTTACCCAAAAAGGCTTTCTCATTACCTGAACAAGTGGACATGCTTTATTTAGATGTAGAGATGTGGACTGGGGGGGATATTACAAGTTTTCTGCATGTTCTAAGTGTAACACAGATGCCAGGATAGTTTATTATGCCTATTGAAACATATTGTTCACTCTTTTGTTTTTACTGGGAAGTACTGGGTTTTTTTGAAGAGCACCAAAGCGGTAAATGCTTGTCACCAATGATGCCTGTCACAAGGTGTGCCTGTCATATAAAAAGGTGATAGAATTCTCCCTTTGGGACTTTAGCCAGCCTTCTTGATGAACGGATGCAGGGTTTAAACTAGGATACGGTTATAATAAGAGTGAACAGTAGGAAGGGAAGAAAAGGACTTAAATATTATGAAATTACAAGCATTAAGTATTTTAACTTTTGTATAGATTAAATTCCTGTTGTCCAGACAGCCTTCATAACCTTTCCCAGCCCCATGTGCTTCCTTCCACCATGTCCTGTCTTGCAACCCCTGCTGGAACTCTACATCTTCATGTGAACATCTGCATCCTAAAACTACAGTTGCTCCCAGACTCTCGCTGAGGCTTCTGCTTCACATTCTCACCCACAAACTCCCAGCAGGCTGAAGCTGGGAGAAAAGCCTGAAAGCATTTGAATATATTGCTATGAACCTTTTAAAATAGCTTTAAATATTGCATCAATAAAAGCTGCACACAACATGGAGAATACCATGACATTGAAGAACTGGGAGGGAAAAAACAGTAAATTTTGTGCAATTTTAAAGCAGGTCTGTGCTTGTTAAGAGTTGGGCACGTGAAGTGCTGGGGCCCGAGTTGTGGGCCCCAAGTTGGAGCTGACCTGTGGATGAGTCACAACCTAGCAGAATGTCTTATTTTTCTTATTGGCTTCATGTTCCAGAGGCAGAACTTGGCCCACCTGTACCTCTGTGGCTCTGCCCTCACCCAGGTGGTCATGGCTGGGGTGGTGGGTGAGGCCAGGGCTATTTTAACCAGGAGCTGATTAGTCGGAGGAACTTCCTGTTGGGTGTTTCTTCTGTTGGGGCTGGTTGCATCTTGCTGAGCTCTCAGGGTGGTATCCTTCCATGTGAAGGGCCGCTGAGGGAGCCATCTCTGTCTGTTGTGTCCAGCAGGTGATGTTAGCACAATAGTGGGCAGTGAAGGAGCTGGGCCCACAGGAACTTATGGCAGGACTCTTTGAAAGAAGACTTCTGAGGGGATGTTGCTGAGTTCAGCATTGGCCTGTGTGATCAGGCAACTGATGGCAGCATAAAATGGTGATGGCTAAACCAGCACAACAGCACGTTGTTCTGATCTTCCTCAATGAAGTCAGGGGAATCTCTCTATGAAAATGTGGGTTCTTTGCAGAGTTGTTGTCTCATGTCATCAGTAATTAATTACAGTCACTTGAGCGGAAAAACCTACTGTCCAATGACCTGATAATTGTTGAATTAAATAGTGTATTCGTCAGTACCGTTAAAACCACATAACCAGACTGAAACTGGGCTGCATAGCATGCGATAGAATGCACAAATTTTTGAAAGATGTCAAGCTGCTAACAGTAGGGTTAGGTGATTTGGAGGTGTGCAAGCAGTTTTCCTCGGTAAGAATATGCCAGATACTGCATAAGAGTATAAATGTAATGCATGTGGCTATGTATGATAGTGTCACATTAGGTTGCCCCACTTGGTAAGGCAGTAGATTATGCCATGTAGAATAAGCAATAACAACTTTTTTGCTGTACAGATGTGGAGTGCTTGAAGTACTTCATAGAGAAATAGTATCTACATTTGATACTGGGATTATATGGTACAGAGCCAGGAGTGTTCAACTGGAGTCTTTATTGATTTTTCAAAACATGCTACTTGTTACAGCCATCAGATTGTAATGATGAAGTAAATAAAAAAGGCATTGTGTTTGGCTTGAGTTTATTCTCTGATTATAAAGGATTTTAGACCATCAGTGTGCAGCAGTAACTGTCAACTTTTAATGTTTTGGCACTCTAAGGAGCAGTATAGTTGCAAGTCCAAGGTCTGATCATTGATATTGTGACCTGGTTTCCCGGCAGGGCATTTCATGTTCACTGCTTGTTTGCCACTCTATCCTAATATTTTGCTATAGCAGACCTGTAAATGAGAGATGTGGTGGATGTTTTGTCAGTGGCTTCAGTGGTCCAAAACTCTCAGACAGGTACCTGTGTGTCCTTGGTACTATATTTCAACTGGGTTTCTTGAACTCTCCTTGTTTTTTTTTTCTTTTCCTTGTATTTTCACTGGACCATCTCTTCCAAATGGTCTTTTTTTCCACTTTTGTGTATTTTTCTCTGATTTTTATGACTAACAGACAGCAACCAGTATGAAATGGCCCAGCTGCTTCTGTCTGATTCTTGCTCATTGAGATGTCATCCTCCCATTTGACACTGATGGCTCCATCCCCAAGGGTAGCTACTTCTGCTTCTTCCCCTGTGTAGCAGTAGCAGGCTGAAAGCCTTCTCTTTATCCCTCTGGTATAGAATCTTGGTAACTGGCTATGCCATCTGTTTCAGCCTCACAAGCTGGTATGGTGTGGTGTGTCTCTGTCCGCTTGAACAAATAATAGGACACAGTAGATAAAGACAATTGGTGCTGCAGTCCTTGCATGGCATTTTTGGTTTGGGTTCCATGTAGTCAGTCTTCCCACACCAAACAGCCTCCATGTGCAGGTGTTTCAAAGCTGTCTGAAGCAGTGCCACTTGGTTTAGACCCAGACGTCTCTGCTAGGGGTTGGGACGGATGCATTTTGTACATATCTGGACTCCAGATGAATCGAATTCACATGTAGCAAAACTGCTCTCTAAGCCCAGCCAATGTGCGGAGGAGCTGGAGGATGATTAGGAACTGCAGGGCTCCTTATGGGTCAGAGCTTTGCTGAGCTGCAAGAAGAGGTACAGGGCTCGTGAGTAGCACAGGGAAGCATGGTACAGCATCCTGCAATTCAGGACCACTGCCAAAGGTCTTAGCCCAGGTCCAGCCTGACAGTGGCACAGTAGGAGTTCACAAGACCCACAATATGGAAACAGGAACGGTTATGAAACAAATGCATGCAATAATAAGTGATACTGCTGTCACTGGAGCATTTTGCTAGCATTTGTCTTGACCAGCGTGCCAGCACTGAATTTTATTATGACTCAGTAATGCATGAATAAATGAGATAGAGATTTTTCTCTGAAGACTGGTATGTAACAGAAAACATCCTGCTTGAGGTTTTAATTCGATTTTGTCTTATGTGGGATGAAAACATGCAGCCTGTGTTATTACTGTACTAATTTAATGTTCAGGAGTCTGCATGTATTGATACAGTTAGCCAAATGTTGCCTGAAGAACATAAACGACTTGTATTGCTAATTCTAACATTCTAATTCTGTTTCTTGAGGAAATTAACTTCAATTATTTTACCATTCATGACCATGAGCTACATTAGCAGTATCAGTTAGTAAGAGTGTATCATACTTAAGAAGTCGGGATCTGTGTCATATGTTTACTGAATGTGTGAAGGACAAGAGAAGTAAGCCCGGTATCACAAATATTTACCTCAAACTCTGATACAAAGTCAGAATATCTTACTAGAAATTTGATATAGCCTGCTGTGCGATGTCCCTTTGATCTGTAAGACATCAGTATTTGAGCTCTGACTTGAAAATACTTTCCTCTGAAATGAATTTTCAAAAATGTATTTATAAAGGGTATAAATAGTGGATTATTTGAAATACAGTCAAAGCTTTGTTTTCCTGAGCTAAGATATCAATTAGACTGAAGTATGTTGATCCACATCACTGCACACTATAATGAGCTTTCCTTTTCAGCCATCGTTTTTTCCAGTTTGAATACCAATTTATGGAGGTTTGATTCTAAAAGTAGAAACAACTTATTTTGTTACTTTCTCTCTGGAAAAGCTCCAGTTCACTGAGAAAGCAGCAACAGACCACAGAGCTTCTAATACAACAGGGTCTCTTCCTGGTACTGATTCTTCATTAAGTGCAAAATTTGGTTAAACAATTCAGCCTTGACGGCTTTATGAGTTTCAGGAAAATCAGTCAGAATACCTGAGAGAGATTTCAACCTGTTCTGTCGGTATGAAACCTACGTGCATCAGGATCCCAGAAATGGGTCTTCTGAGGATGCACTTTGGGGATAGTTCTAATTCATGTGAGCCTGGAAAAAAAGGAAAGTGACATTTAAGATGAAAATTTCACACTATTTTTAGTTGTTTTTTTCTTTTTTTCAAATAGTTGTCTTTCTCAAAGAAAGTCTACCAGTGGAAAAGAGTTATAAACCCTGTGATGCAAACATTTTAGTCAGGAGTGTGGCAAAAATTCCTGTCATAATGACATGGGGGTGTCTCATAGGAATGGCTAAAGCAGGCTTTAGGTTTTTAAAGGAAAATCACATAGCCTTTCCTTTAATACAGAATGTAAAGCAATCATTTAAAAAGACCACTAGGCAATCCTTGTAACATCAAGAGGATAAACGTGCTTAGGTATTTAATCCTGTTAGAGGAAAAGGACAGGTGACAAGAGAAAAGATAAGGAAGATCCTTGTAATAAAGAATTCTCGGTCTCTACTAAATAATGATAAGAAGTAGAAAGTAAACTAATTAACACATTTTATGTAGGATTGCTGGCATAAAAGATACTCAGCTTAGTACAGTAGTTGTTTCAAGGCACTGCCAAGATGAATTGTAGCAATGAAGAAGTATTACTATCCTTACTAAACACACTGTTAAGACCCCTTCTTTGCGGTTGAGCTAAGGTCACAGTTTCAGTAAATGGAAACTGAAGACATGCGTATTTCCAGCTTGCTAGTGTTTGCAGAGGAGTCAGCAGAACAGTGGCCGTGGTAACATACACAAGTACTAAATTCACATACACATCTTTCTTTGTGACACCTTTCAGTGCATATTTTTTAAAGTTTTGAAATTACAGTCTTGATCAGCTTGGCACAAAATTGTACTCTTTTTTAAAAAGTAGTTAGTTTTCCTTTGAAAATAGCAGAAAGTTATTCATTGTACCTCAACTTTAAAACAGCATTGTTAATGCTTTCTTGTGATGCCTTTTTATTAAATAGCAAGTTAAACAGGAAAAAGCTACTAATTTTTTGTTGATTAGATTTGAGTGGTAAGTGAACTGTTTGGGCGAACCTAAATTGTCCTACCATTTCAAATTCTTGTGTTGGATCTTTTCCTCCTCTTCTTTGCAACTAAACATTCTGAGTTTCAGGCCGCATAATTAACTTGTTAATCTTTCCAGATAATAGGGTAATATTTAATCATTGCTTCTTAATCCCTTATTTTAATACATAATGTGGATCTCAGCTCTCCATGTCTATCATGTCATATGATCACACTAAAACAAGAAAAGGGTGCTATTATTTACTTCAAAAATATATTTTCTGTTGAAGTGTTCTATTATTCTAGAGATCAGTATAATTCATACAAGCCTAAGTGATTAATAAATACCAGGTTTTTTTAATTAAACATTTAAGTACAGAGGAAATGTTAGAGAAGACCACTGAGTATTGAGTACCACTTAAGAGTCATCTTGATTTGCTTTATTGCTTTTCTATTAAAAAACCCAAGTACAGACAAATGTAGTTCCTTGTAGATGTTCTTTATGACAGCTTTCATGTAGTTATGATCTACAATTCTCATCTTGCAAGTACATTGAGGTGAATAAGTCAAACAGTTTGCTGGACTGAGTAGATTGTTTGCTTGAGTAAAATGTTTGCACAAATAAGCATTTATAGAGCTAACCATAGAACCTGAAAGAAAAACTGCATCTAAAGCCAAAATTAAAGAAAGGAAGAACTTTGGGGAGGCTGTATGACAAAGGTAAAGACAAATAAGTGTTCTTGGAAGGAGAGAGCTGGGGCATGAAGGGAGACTGATGGTTGGTGGAGTAACTCATTTGTGTGGCACCTCTGTACTGCAGGCATTTTGAGTAGTGGGCAGGGAACAGAGAGAGGGGTAGAAGGAATTAAATTTTATGGAAAATTGCATGAAGTAATTAAATTGAACTTGGTTTCCTGCTTCCTGTCATACCCATGAGGAGATTTGAGCGCTGAAGGTGTTCAGGGGAGGAAGATTGGTAAGGGCATCCTGGTGAGTGGGCAGAGTGGTGTTATAAAGGAAGCTGAAGCTGCAGGTGTGGAAGACCGATGTGCTGAAGCTCAAGAACATGGGGGCTTTTTGGCCATGGAAATAATGAAAAACTGTGTACTGGTCACAGTGCAGCTCCTACGAAGGAGTCACAATCTGTCTGGGTAAACATACATTCATTTAGTAATTACTTTTTCCTAGTTTGGCTAAGAGTGGGAATTGGCTTTGTATTTGCAGTATGACATGGATGCTCCTGCAGTACTACCATTTCAGCCTTTGAGTGTTCTGTAAACAAATTAAGAAATCAGAGTTCCTCTAAACAGTGTAGTAAAATTCTGAAGTACGTAAATATCATTTCATGTTTGTGACCAAGATACCAAACCCTGTATTTAGTTACACTAATATAAGTCCATGCCATTTACCCAGGAATGAGGTATTGGGTGGCTCTGAGCTTGCTCAGAACCTGTCTGTAGTGTGTTAAATATTTATAATTGCATATTAACATCAGCAATTAAATATTGTCATGAGTATTTTGTTATTAGAGTTGCTTTCATTTGTGTATGCATGTCCCTCTCAATGTGAGAACAGGGGGTTTGCTCTGGTCTTTATTGTTGTAGGGATTTGTCCAGGCTCAAGCAGAAAGATGACAGGCAGTGGCGTGTATCTGCTGGTGAACTGGGCAATAATGTAGTCTATTATTTAAACATGATCTTATTGGCAAGCACATTAGTTTTTTTTTATTAAAATTCCAACACTTCACGTTTTAATTAATCACTTTCCCACTCCTTCTATTCACTTGTATTCTGATGCCTGTGCTCCGGTACCCATAGCAACACTTGTTAATGCTAATGAAACTGCAACATCCTAAGCTCCCCGACAGAGCAGCCCTGTTAAATATGGCTATTAAGCACAGTTGTATTTCTGTTAGTTCCAGCTCCCAGCAGACACCTGCTCTATAGAAACTGTCCTGAGATATTAGGATTTGGTAACTCACAGCTTTTCTTAAAGCTGTCATTTGACTGGAGTAAAATTCTCATATTCCCAGAGAGTGGATGCTACACAATGTGTACGATTTCTGTAAAACTGACAAGGTTTTGCTGTAGGATTAAGTAATCTTTTGAAGTGCTCATTTGCATTCAATGAAAAACCAGGCAGGTTTGAGACTAACTGATCTTGGGGGAAGCTACAGGATGTGTCGTCTCTAGAGCACATGGGCATTTTAACTAAATATCGTTCATAGTATGTTAACAAGCAGAAGTAATGGCTAAATGATTCCTCATGAACTCAGACTCAATTCAACTTAATAGAAGTACTTGAGCGCTTCAATATGTAAGGGTAGGAAACAGTTATCTACATTGATTCTTCTTTCACTGAGAAACATATTTGCATGTTAGTCTTGGTGAGGATGATGACAGGGTGTTTTATTTCCATTATTCTGAGTTTTGTTTTTGAATACTGTTTATTTGGCAAGTCATTAGTCATCCATCCTTCATACTCTAGAAAACAAAGGGAAAATTCTGTAATCAGTATAAAATCTCTTCCAAGAATATGACCACAAATTAGGGAATGCTGCTGTGCCAACAAATAGATGCTGCAGTGCCAAGGCTGCAAAACAGGGAAGCTGTCATGTGTGTGTTTGAAGTGTCAAGCTGGTGCTTCTTGATACTTTTTTCCATTATAGCTCAAAAAACCTTGAATACTAGACAAAGCTTTAAAACTACCCATTTCCCAAAGAGTTTAAATGCAGCACTCTTTTGTGCAGAATTACCTATAGGAATCCAGCTTTGTTCTCTAATGTACCATATCTGGGGGGCTTGGTCATTTTGATAACTAAATGGTTTTGCCATGTAATCAGTGTGATCTTGGGGGAGGGTGCTCAGCCTTTCTGGTTTCCAGCCTGCATCTGTTATGCTGTTAGCCTGGAGTGCCAGGTTTGCTAGGTGTCTGTTGTTTTCCTGTCATTCATTCTCCCCTTTGTTCTTTGCATGTCTAGAATCTTCAGTCTTTTACTCATTGTTTGGACTCCTTTATTTTGCCTGTATATCTTTGTTGCATTCATTTTCGGTTTAGGCTCATTTCAAGTTCCTGTGCTAATCTCCTCATAATATTAACCAGCTGTATTAATGAGATAATAAACCAGACTTGTTGGTAATGAATTGATTCATTCAGCTACTGGATTTAATTAGAAAGACACTTAACATTCCAGCAGATGTTCTTATTTTGTTTCATTATCCTTGTGTTACCAACAGTGGGCTTATAAATATATACTCTGCATGTCTATATTTACATCGTACACTCGTCAACTTAAAGCCTTGTTGTTGTGTCATAAACTTTCAAAAAGACACAAAACCTGTAAATATGTCTTAAACCAATTTGTATTAATTCCTCTTTCATCATTTCGTTTTTCAGACTATGTTCAGTCTTGAGTTTTCAGGTATTCTTAATCTGATAACAGAATGTTTAATCTTTTTCAAATTAGTTAGATTTCTTCTCCCCTAGTGAAAAATCCATGTCTTTGCACCTTTATTACCTCCTTTCATTCTGGTCTCATGACTCTCATTCTTTTTTTATCTGGTGGCAAAGCTTCAAAAAGAAGGATGCGAGTGCTCCTCTCCTCAGCATTCCCTGCAGACTTAATTTAGGGAGTTTCTCTCTCAGCTTGCCGGTTGCCTGCTGGAGGGGTCAGCATCTCCCTGAGCTTGGCACTTGAGTCATGGCTGCAGGTTGCAGCCCAGGGCCAAGCCATGTGAGTTAGGAGTTGTAGCAGTGAAGTTACTTTGTTGATCTGAACCCCAGTACCTCCACTTTCCACCTAGAGAATGCAATTTTTGCAGCAGTATTCAACTTGTCCCCTGATCTAGTCAGAGCACGTGATTCAGATGCGCAGCTAAGAACAGAGCACACAGCTCTTACTGCATTTACTGTGTTACATATGCGTGTGCTGACAACAGTAGCTTTTGCAAACTGAAGTCACTGCTGGATGTCTTTGTTAGGAAGCACAGCGATAAAATCTTAGTGTTTTATATTCCTTTGTGTGTAATGCTTTTGAAGGAATCTTGCACACTTTATAAAGCATGCTTATGGTAAAATTACATGAAATAGCTGAGGCTCATAAGCTGAGAAGAAAGCAGGAAGCTGAGATGAGAAGAGGAAGGTCCTGTTTCATCTTGCTGCTTCTCACTGTGCATTTCTTAGTTTGCACTTGGTGGACTCTTCTGTGAGCTTTTCCAACATTGTTGAGCAACAAAAGGGAGTAGTTCTGTGTGACTGAAGCGTTGAATCCACTCATCAAAGGATTTGGCAAGCCTAGGAGCCAGTACAAGCAGAAGGGCAATAGTAGATGGTTAGGAGTGGTAGGATAAGGTGGAGAAAGACAGGATAGTAAGATATCCCTTCACGTCTTGGTGGCAGCAAGCAGTTACACTGGCTAAACCATCTCTGAGAACTTTGCCTTTCACATCTCACCTTCAAATGCCAAATCTTTCCTTCCTTTTCTTTCTGATACTCACATTTATTGTATTGGCCATAAAATTACATGGCATGTTGCATTGTGATAATTGCTTTTGTGATCATGCAGGTAGAGTACATTGTCTGTACTGCTGTAGTCTGTATGATAACTGTGTGGGTGTAATGTTTACTTAATGTGCAAACTAACATTAGTTTTGAGTTGAGAATGATTGTATTTGAAACTAAAAATGTTCCAGTAAGGAAAATTAGTCCATTTTGAGCTTGTTCCGTCATTAATCTTCATGTGAAGATTAACTGGTCTATGTTATATCAACATTTAAAATAAAACAAAGCTATATAATTTCTATAACAGCCAAGCTTTTTCCTTCTTCTTTTTAATTTTCTTACTGTTGTAATGGTGTGTAGAGTTCCTGTGCAGGAATCAGGACTCCATTGGACTAGGGATCCTATGTGTGTTTATAACAAAAAATTGTGCTTATTCTAGTTTTGAAAGCAATTTGTGTAATCCAGATCATTTTCTATACCACCTCATTGTGAAATGTCTTCAAAGTGTTCATTTTCTTTTCCCCTGAAGAACAGGGGAGAACTTCTTAGTCTTTGTTTTCAAATAATATATTTCTCTAGTCTCTGCTCATCTACATTTTTTAGCTCTAAATTAGCTGTAAAATACCACTATTTTATCTGTCCCGTTACAGGTTGAACAACATTGTGTCAACCATCAGTTTGGTGAATGAAAGGGGGATTTTCTTAGTTCCTGAGTTTAGTGGGCTTTCTGTGAAGTTTGCATAACAGTCATGCTGTTTTTCCATTAGGCAGATGAGGAAAACTCAGTGGTGACAGGATGATGTGCCAGAAACTTAATGGATGGATTTTGCAGGGCTCTGTTCTCGTAGGAGTTAGGTCCTGTGCTGTTCACCACAGACACAAATAGGGAGTTAGGTGATAAATTTTGCTGTTAATACACTTTCTTTTTTACCCAAGTGGTAACCAGAAGAGCCAACTGAAGCACTGCAGAAGAATCTCATGGTATTTGAGTGTACTAGACAAAAAAAGTGCTATTCAGTGTTAACAAATGCAGAGTAGCACACGTGGGAGTGGACAGAAAGAATATGTCCACTGTTCTGTACATTAACACCTGCTTCACAACTTCTCTGAGACTTTGATATCACTGAAGATAATTCAGTCGTTAATTCAATGATCCTAAAAGCAAGCAAAATGCTAGGAGTAAAAAAAGAAATTGAGATTGAGAAATTGAAATTGAGGGAGATTGAGTAAAAAATTATACTGATGTAAAACTCCATTTTCTTCCACTCTTGGCTGTTTCCAAGGCGCCCCTCCCCTGAGCTTGTGGAGAAGGGTAAAGTAGAACTACCCAAGAGCTGGACAAGGACAACAAGGAATGAAGGACCATTAGGAGAACATTAAATGTTGCTGCAGGATTTTGTAGGTGTTGAAAGGCCAACAATTTCAAACAGTGCAGAAACAAACCCATGGAGAAAAAAAAAAGCTGTAAAATGGTGTTAAACTGAGGTACTTTGTATAGCCTGTGACTTAACCACTCCACCCTCAGATTTCTGGAAGACTATGCTATTTTTGCGATTACCATTTCTTTGCCCTATTTTTATACACTTTCCTAGGTAACTGCTGTGTGCTGTTGTCAGCCAAGGCACTTGCAGTAGAGGGATGTTTAATCTGACCCTGTGAAGTCATTTTTGTGGCAGTAGATTTTAAGAGAAAAGCTCGCTACTTTTCCCTCATTTTCTAATGTCTCTGCATGTGGGAGTCCTGGTGGAGTTCAGTAAGTTGATCTGAGTGTTTTTATTTCCCTGTCAGCCCTTAGCTGTGCTTTAGTTAACAGCTTCTCTTCAGTACCTGTGGCCAGTCAGCTCCAAATATAGAATCAAAATTAGCTGCTTTTGCAGAGAATTCAATAATATGCTTAGCTTTATTTGTACTGTTTTGATGCTTGTGTTATGTGTTAGTCCATTAAGTGCTATGCTTAAGGCCGTGCATCTTTGTTTGGTCTGTGCATTTATTCTCTTGTTCAGTGTTTTTTGCAACTGATGCGTACAAAGATATTTTCATGATTCTTTTTTCCCCTCACCTCCTCCTTTAAGTGCCTTTGAAATAAATTGCATAAGCTTCTGCAGTTGCCACACTGGTCCAACAGTCTGTATTTAAGTTATTCTCTTTTAGTTTTAGTTACTCTCTTTGGGCAGCAAAACAATCTTCACCCCAGTTTGTTCCTTTCAGCAATTTGCCACTACAGTTAAAGATCAACGACTGTTCTTCCAGCCCAAACAATTGCTGTTCCGGAGTACTCATGTTAAATAACTGCATCAGCTCCTTGTCTATGTTGAGTAGCAGTTCCTGCCATACACACCTATCTTTTCAAAGTTAGTTTGTTGAGACAGATAGGCATTTGTTTATTTGGACTTCTGAATGTTTAAACAGGTCATTGCAAGAGACCTAAACCAAAAATGGACAAAAAGCAGCATAGCTGCTTATTGGGCACAGCTGAACTGGCTGACAGAGTATCTTCTTAGTTCTCTTGGCATCAGTGAGACTCAGCAATTGCAAAGGAAATTAAGTTGCTCTACTTTTCTCAGTAAACATGTTTTAACAATTCTTCAGGCTACAAACTAATACTGACTGTAAAACTGCACAAACGTAGACTCTTGCAGGTAACATGAGTTTTGCTTGGGAGAGGTGACCCTTTCAGGGGGATTGCTCTAGCACCTAGCGTAGCAGCTGCTGTTCTTAAAGTAGGAAGAAAAAGGAACAATTTATACAATGCCAGTTTAATAAAGAAATGTCTGGCGGAAGGAAGTGAGCCGAAGTGCCGATAAAATTATGAGGAAAAATGTTAGATTGTCAACCAACAGTGGTTGTATCGCTCCAGGTAATGCCATGCTCTATGTGCTGTCATCTCTCTGCGCTGCTTAGTTTTACAGGATAAAATGAATTAAATGTCATGTGACCATCAGTCCTCAGCCGCATCATTGCCTTTCCAGGAAGTTTCATTTTTCAAATGTTTTAAGTAGAAGCCTCAACAGTTACACAGGGCAGATACATTGTTCCAGAAGCAGCATGGAGTTGATGAAGCTGTATTTCCTATGGTTTTGTACCCTTTCCCACCTGTGACTCCCAGTATGTCCAGCTTACCTTCAGACCCCCTGAAGCATCCTCATCAGGCAGCCATTGGCATGTGTCCCATTCCCCTCCCCGTGCCTCTTCCTTTACGTGAACAGAAATTTGTCACAGAACCTTTAGGAGCTTCTCAGGTCCATCTCTGAAACTCCAGCCCTTCTTTCATATTTCAAAGTCTTGGTGGAGGGTAGGGGAGAGCATTGCACCACTAGCTTATATTCTTATTTTCAACATACAAAACAGGCTAAATGGCTATGATTTTTAAATTTCTTTTTCAAATTTTCCATGTGGACAAGTTACCAGATTATCAGATTTAGTGTACTTGCCAATGTGCCAGTGTATAATTCATATATGTGAATTTTGTAGGGTGAAAGTTGTCATAAATTCATTCTTCTATCTGGTAAATATTGTTAATTAAACTTCTTTTAACCATACACGTTTTACAGTTCTTGTGTGACAAAATCATATACTTGGGAGAAGGCCTTTTTCTTAATTCTTTAGGTGTCTTCAGAAACTGAAACCCAGGAGGTCCATCTGAACATCAGGAAGTGCTTTTTCACTGTGGGACTGAGCACTGGCACAGGTTGCCCACAGAGGCTGTGGAGTCTCAATCCTTGGAGATATTCAAAAGCTAGCTGGACATAGTCCTGGGCAACTGGCTCAGGGGTTTAGACCAGATGACCTCCAGAGGTCCCTTCCAACCTCAACCATTCTGTGCTTCTGTGAAATTTCAGAGGTGCTTGTGTCGCTGCAGCAAACTGGAGACATAGAATTTATGCTCCTGCCGCACAAGTTAACTTCATATCACAAGACTCAAGGAGACTCCTGATATTTTCTTTTCAGTTTTCATCCTCAGGGTATGGGAAATATTGGGAAGCTTTTTCTTTTTGTTTTTACTTTCCTTTTGCTATACAAAATTGATGTAGCTAAAATCAAAGATACATATGAAAATTAGCATTTGTTTCCAAGATAAAACCTTTCCAAAGACTGAGATATGATTTGTTTGGACAATGAACCCCATAGTTTCTTTCTGGACAACTGGAATTTGGTTAGGCTGATGGGGTCAGCTGTTGTAATCGTTCACACAGTGTTTCTTAATGAATGACACTAATTTATAGCAGTGGAATTTACACTGCTATTGTTTAAATGGTGGGGTACACACATATGCTCTGAGTCAGTCTGCTTGTTTTGAAATAGTACTGCAGTAGTAGTAATAGTAGTAGTGTGCAATCCACTGACTTGCTGAACTACAAGCAGCAGCCAACCTGGAGAACATAAGCCAATGACTCACTTCTGTGTGCTGTCATTTGAGCAGCCTATGTCTGACTGGTGCAGGATGGTTCAAACCTGAGCCATTGACATTTCCACATGGGGCATGGCTGGCCCCTTCTCAAGTTCTGTGCAGTTAGGAAGTGTTTCAGTGGGCATAAGCTTCCATGTGGCAGTAATCTTTACCAAGAATAGTCTTTTCTTTTGTCATAGTAAGTGAGATGCTAATGGGGGAAAAAAAAAGGCAGGAAATGCCTACAGACCTTCAAGAGTCCATCAGAAAATGATAGAAGCATTGTGCAATAAATAAAAGTAAAATTAAGAGAAATCAACATACAAAACACTTTGTGCTATACAGTATAAAGCCTTCCTGATAGTACGAGAAATGTGGCAGAGAGCAGCTTCATTCATATCCACAGGTACACTGCATAGTGAGAAGAAGATAAGTAGGTATCTCATAAAACTTCCTTCAGTGAGAAGCAGAGCACTTGTGTCTGTTTGACTTGGTGTCAGCTAGGAGATTAAATTGGGGCAGATACTTGAGAACTATCTTGTGCTAACCTCCCACTGTCCTTCTTAGAAATTATGCAGTCAACTCAACTCAACCGAACACCTTGTTGCCAGACTGATCCATGCAACAAAACTACACCCAACAAAACAGATTTTGCATGTACTGCCTAGAAGTACTCCAAGTGATGTAGATTTAGTCTCTTAGTCAAAATTAATTTTCTTTTTAAATTTATTTTAGATACAGAGTGTATTTTGGAGCCTCTGTCTCTGCCAGAAAGTCCAGATGGTGTTGCTGCTGCAGAAAGTTCTCCCTATGTGCCTTGTGTTTTCTGCAAAGAATGCTATCTCTTAGCAGAACAAAGCCAGCTCCTGAAGCACATGATTATTGAACACAAGCTCGTCATAGCAGATGTGAAATTGGTTGCAGATTTTAGAAGGTAAGGGTTATATTGTTTAAAATGAGTGTGTATGTGCGGAGATATTATAGAAAGCTTCCAAAAACTAGAGGTCATCTTTTCAAAGTACTTTAAAAAGCAGTGGGGTGTTGTGGGAGAATTTTTATTACTTTTTTGATGGGCTTTTTGTTGCTGGATTGTAAGGTTGTTTTCCTGTTCCCCTCCCACTCCCCAGCCCCTATGTGTTGCTGGGACCTGGGGACTTGATTTTAGAAAACAGGGCAATTCCTGTGCTAGACATTCTTTGACATCTCCTAGGGACTTCTCAGATCCTGTCACTAGTCAACCAACAAGTTACATACAAACTAGAAAGCTGTTTATTTCATAAAGCACATTCTAGACAATCAGCTAATTTTGGGGGTTTATTTGTATAGGATGAGACTATTTCTACCACTGTACAAAGTCCCAAAGCTGTGTATTGTATGCAGAAGCTGCTCAGTACAGGATCTCTCACATTCTGGGACGAAATTCATTTGCCCTATTTTAAGGATGCCAGTATTTCCCCATAGAAACCATATTTAATCCTTAACTATTCTTTATAGTACTGTGATCTACATACAACTGTGACTCCTTCTACAGCTGTGTCATTGATCATCTCAGCAGGGTCACATTTGGCTTTCTTTCTCTTAACTTCCTCCAGTAGCTGGCATGGCCCCAGCTGGCTTGTAACTTCAGAGGCTGGGCTCTTGCTTGGCACTTTGCTTTCACACATGGCAACGTATGGGCCAAGCAGTAGGCTAGACAGTACCTGCCAGTTTGTAGATAGTTCTGCTACAGGGTTTAAATGTTAGCTGGTTAATTTCTCAACTGAGAGGAGTTTTCTGATAGGTTTTCTGTGATTACTTACTCAGCCAAAGCCAATAACTTGTGTTTATCAAGACGCAAAAATAAATACATATTAAGATGAAATTTAGGATGAGAAGTGTAAACCATATAAATCCTTATTCAGATGTATGAGCTTAACATTGCTTAAAAGTGAAAACTGATACTTGTTTTTGTTTGGTTTTATGCTGAAAGCAGGCAGAACGAGAATGCAATGTTCTTTGGAGATAATGCTAGTTTCTTCAGATAAATAAAGGGATCAGAGCTGCTCAGTCATGGACTGCCAGTTTAAGTGTGCTTGGAGGATTATTCTGTGTTAATAGAAATGTATTTTAAAATCACCTTTTCAAGAAAATGCCCATTTAGATTCTTTTTCCTGCTAATGCAATTGGAAGGTAGCCAAATCTTAGAGAAAATGGCTCCAGGATGTGAAATGATGGAGTTGTTACTCTTAAGTGTGCCTTCTCTTATTTACTGTACTGAATATCAGTACAATAATCTAATACTACACACAATAAAAAGAAAGTATAATCTGAGGTGTTAAGTGTGGAAAATACAGGGAAACAACTATGAAAACTGGTGGTTGTCTATACTTGGAATGAGTTACAGTCTTAGGAATAGTAGTTCTTGACAGAATTACAAGAAGTGGAGAGAAGTGGAGAATCTAGAGGAGAGCAATTCTAATGGAAAGAAGAATAAAGATAAATTTGAGTTAGGGCAGGGGGAAGAGGTAAGGGGAATAAGCTTCCACTACATAACTGAACATGATCACTTATGGGCACTGATCACTCATTCTCTCTCCCTGGAAGTATGACAAGGCCTTGGCTTTATTTGATCATTGATTATTTGGGTTAAGTCTTATGATACGAAATCGCTTAGTAATAAGCCCCATGGCACAGACAGTTATGGTTAGATGAGTTTATCTGAATGGTGTTGACTTATTTCAGTGCATGGGGCAGACTAAATGACATCTTGAAATCCCTTCATTTGCACATTTATCTCCTAAAAGCTCAGGGATGACTTATTCTGGAAGACTTGCTGTTCCCTGTAGCAGCAAGACTGTATCATCGTGCATTATAAGCAGTGGAGTAGGCATGGGGGACAACAAAATGCTCACCTCTGACTGACATCTAATGATGCTTCTGAATGAGCTTCAGCCACGCATGCTGGCGTTACTGAGCTTAGCTGTCTGCTCTACCAAAGGTTAATCCTCTCCATGTCAGAGTTAGCAGAAACAAATATGTGCTGATTCCTTGGCTGCTACGGTCCTCATATATTAAGTTAGATGGTAAATAGAGGTCATGTGAAACCACCATGGGATGTTATAGCTGTGGCAAGTAAACTTTTAGATTGCACAAGTGTTAAAAGCTACAACTATATTTAGAAATGTCCTCATAATAATGGTATCTGATTTTTTTAATGATTCTGTTCCTAATTTGATGGTGTGCCAATAGGAAGCTGTCATTGAATTGTTCGCCTTTACCTGACTGACTCTCTCGTTATGTATATCATGCACATGAGTCATAAGTACAAATACAAGCACACAAGCATTTTCAGGTTTTTGGTGTTTCTGTTTTTTTAATAGTAAGATTCTGAATAATTAGCACAAGGATTGCTTGGTTCCTTTCATCGTATAATCGAAGGTGATTATTTCTTCTTGGTTAGAGCTGTAGCTTCTAGTTCAGTAGGAACTTTATCTCAGATGGGGTCTGTTGATGCTGCTGTAATACAAACGATGATAGTACAAGAATGTTTTTAAACTGTAGTTGGTGGGTTAAACCTTCAAGACGTGTTTAGGGCCGTCTTTATTCTGTCTGTTATCCCACCCCCAGGTGTTTGGGGACTTCATTTTTCTGTCTTCCTAGTTGTCTGCCAAGATACAGCTTTCACTGTAACTCCACAGGAGACCTGCCAAAACCTCACTTTTGACAAGTTGGTGTTTTTACTGAGTTTCAGATTCCTGCCTGCATCTTGCAGAACACAATATTTTCGGAATTTGAGAGTAGTATATCTTTTCAGTAAGGATGCATCTGAGTGGCACTTCTGTCTGAGAATGTGAATAGGTCACAGCATTTATGTAAAGCTTAATGCAAATCCTCCTTACTGAGTTCTTCACTTTGGCAGGGTAGTTAAGCCCAGTTTTAATGAAGCCGAATGCATTTAATGAATTTCAAAAATAAAGGAAGTGAAAACAGAGACAGGAATTTTTAAAAAGCACAAAACACTGTTAAGAACTGAGAGGATGGAAGAAACAAGAGTCAGTCAAGTGTTTATTAAACTTATTGTGATGTTTCCTTTTTCACTAATCATCTTCCCCTTATTTTCAAAGATACATCTTGTACTGGAAGAAGAGGTTTGCAGAACAACCCATCACAGACTTCTGTAGTGTGATAAGAACAAATTCACAAGCCCCATTAGGTAAGTATGCTGCTTACTTACTCTGTGTTGGCCAGACCACGTGATAATTTCTGGCATATACCGCTACTTTGATCAGCCAAGTGTGAAGTAGTCTGACACTAGTTCAGAAAACTACAGAAGTACTGTTTAACTCTTAACCAGATATTTAAATTTACATTTTCCAAGGGCTGCAACATGTGCTTCAGCACTGTGCTGACTGATGATGAGCTCAATATATACTTAAATGCACTGCCGAAGTGGGGCCAGTTGCAAATCAGGGCCTAGAAGTGCTGCTTATATCATGGCTGGGGAAGCTTTGGTACCCACTGCATAAATAAATGGTGACAGTCCTTGCAGAAGTGTGGAGAAACATTCCCAGTGAGCTGTCTTTTCTGACTTCACTCTGTCCACCACGTCTGCTGATTATCCTAACTCTTCCTGGACATCAGAATCACTGTGGTTGGAAAAGACCTTAAAGATAACCAAGTCCAACCATTATCTCTCTCTACCACGCCCACTTCTACACCATATCCTTGAGCACCATATCGAGATGGCTGTTAAATACATCCAGGTATGGTGATTCAACCACTTCCCTGGGCAGCCTCTTCCACCCTTTGATAATTCTTTTGCTGTAGAAGCTCTTCCTAGTGTCTAATTTAAGCATTCCCTGACGTAACTTGATGCCATTTTGTCTTATCCTGTGGGTTGTGACTTGTGAGAAGAGACCAACACCCACCTCTCTACAACCTCCTTTCAGGTAGTTGTAGAGAGCGATAAGGTCTACCCTCAACCTCCTTTTCTTCAGACTCAGGGCCACAATCACGCTTCTTTTCCCCTGCTACAGTGCTTACTGCCCCAAGAGTATTAGAAGGCAGTATCTTCATGGTAGGGCTACAAAGACTGCCATTTTCTGGGCTCCAACGCAAGACCAAAGACTATTATACTCGATGGGTCTGCTGCATTGGCGCAGAGGAGCATTCCATTGTTCAGGACGGTGATGACTGTGCAAAGGAATTGCTTTTCTCAGAGGTAGCTGATACATTTCTCTGTCTTCCCCTTTTCTAACAGAAAAATATAGTTTACCTAAAAGCAGGTAAGAGGATGTTAGGGCTTTTCTGTGTCTTTAATTCTCCATGGAGAGCTTAATAGAGAGGAAGAAATGCATGCAGCCGCTGTTAGAGATGTGTGGAAGGTGGAGACTGAGTACAAAATGGATTATAATAAATTGTTTTAATTATTTAAACTATTAAAAAGTCCTATAAAACATTAAAATCATTCCAAAGGCTATAATGGTATTTCTCTTACATATGTATGTTTTTGCTTCTGAAATTTTAACAATCGCTGCTCAGTTTGAAAATTGCAAATTAAGCACCTGAATGCCAGGGCTTGCCAGAATTATAAACCATCAATAGCCCTTCCAGAGGACAATGAGATACTTTGTTACCTGTTTGTTAACAAATTCATTAATTTTAATGTCTGGCTTCTTCAGATTTGACAGCTCAGAAATCATGGGGTTTGTCTTACTTTACAGAGGCTTCTGCAGGAAAAGATGGGAAAGGCTGAAACCTAGCAAGTTTAAAATTGTAAAAGACTTAGTAATGGTCACTTCAGTTCACCAACCACATAACCCTTTGATTAATAAATGAATAATGTCCAAAGGAAAAATATTTTTATAGTGTTTTTATATTTTATTACATGCTGAGTAATATTAAGGTAATTCATTTGAATTAAAATTTGTTCTATTATTAAGTTGGATATAAACATAAATAGTAAAAAGGTTAGTAAACATAAAATGTGGGTAAAACATATAAGTAGAAAGGTAAATTAGGCAGGTCTCAATGTGTGTTCCTAAAAGTGTTGTGGTGCACATCTGCAGATGGAATGAAATCTGATGATAAAAGGTAACGTGATTTGTCGGGCTAAGGGGAGGGTATACCAAATGGTGGTAACTACTGAAAACTGGCAATTATGAAGGGAAAAAACTGAAAATCCTACATGCAAGATAAAACTAAAGGTGATTTCATATTTCTTTGGTGCTGACTTTATACTGTAACCAGGATAAATTATTACAATTGCTTTGCGTCTTCAGAAGAACCATCCTAAAAAGAATAAAGCTGGTAGTGGGGAAAACCTATACAAGACTTTCATCTTTGTACTGCAGTATAAATGATGTAAAGGTCTTATAAATGTGTATATACAAATATTTAACCATGTTTCATTAAATTATGAAATTCAAATAACTGACTTTTATAGATTAAAAAGCATATTCTTACATTCCTAACACATTCCAAAGGTTTGGCAAATCATGTGCCAGAAGTATTTAAAGCAGCTGCAAATTCCCATCCCTTACCCAGATTTCCTAATCTCTTAACAGAAGAACAGGACAATTATTTTCTTCTATGTGATGTTTTACCAGAGGACAGATTACTTAGAGAACAGCTTCAGCAAAAGAGACTGGTAAGAAATTACTGTTGTTTCATTTTTTGAGGTAAACAGTTCCATAGTGTAATATGTGGTAACTGAATGGGCATTTCAAAGTGAAAGTATTTTTTGCTAGACTGCTATATTCTGATGTTTTAAATATTTTTTTAAGCTCGTTTCCCTCGCTGTTGCACAGATGTACACAAATTCATTTATAGATTTTTTCCTTGGAATAAATTTACAGGTTGTATGTCAGTGTTCACAAAAGTGGAAAATACACCCAGAACACAGAAGAAGACTGAGTGTGCTGAACATTTTTCTTTTTGCAAGATTCTGCAACGCATAGACACACTATCTTTTGGGTAATAATATACAGGGAAATTAGCAAAATAAAACTCAGTGTGTGATACTGTGAAAAGGAAAGGTGATACTTATTTACAAAATCTTGAAGCCAGTTGTTTTTGTGCATTCACACTCTCTTACCCAGATTTCATTAAGTCACACTCGCATCTCATGAGCACCACAGTGGGGAAAGTCTGACCAGTATTGTTTCTGTGAGATGCAAAGGGCAAGAAATGCCAGGTGTTGAGTCCTCATGAACCGCTTTCGTTCTTCTTGCTTGGTGATGGCAGCCTAGTAGTTTGGACAGACCTCTCGTATCTTTTAGGAGTTGTCGGTTCTGAGTGCATGGTGCATCATCTTAAGCTCTTTCTGACTTCATCTTCCATGATTCTTAGTCCAGGTTGCTGACCACTGGGCTTTTTTTGATGTTTTCTTGTTGAAATACACATCTGTAGTCTGGTTTTGCTGTTAGGCTAATTTAAAAATGAATGTTATGTGATACATAGCAGCTTTGTTGCCTGTCTTTGGGTGTTAGGATGCAAGGTCTTCTGCTGGCCAGTCATCTGTACTGTGAGGTGTTAGAGTGCAGGCCTTAATGATCTTTACATAAGTATGTTCCTTGGTGCACTGCTGGGAATTTTCAACACAGGCCTTTTAACCCTTTGTTAGGCTGTTTCTTCTGGTATGTTCCTATTTACAAGTCTGTACATACACAGCATGCAACTAAATCACCTTAAGCATTCAGAATGAAGGAGGTACTTACAAAAACCAAATTCTACTCCCTAGGAAAATTAGGATTGGCAAGCAAAATCCAATTGGTTCATCTGTCCTGAGAGGGCTATTTCAGTTTGCTGGCTAATGTTCTGCAGCTTGAGGCACATGACTAGCAAACCTGTGGAGCGTTTACAAGTCTTACACAGGTCTTCATAGGATCCCAGCTCCTAAAAAGGAGAATTGCGGTAATTCTGCCACTGGGGATTTCCCATGGAGTTGCAGTTGCCGCAGCTGAAATCTTAATTCCTGTGTAGGTCCATTGGATTGGCATGGACTCAGAGAAAAGCAGTGGATGCACTCATGCCTAGCATGCTTCTCTTCCAATTCATCATAAGAGAAGCCATCCTGGCTCAGTAAAAAAAGGTTTGTCTAGTTCAGTATCTTCTTCTTGACAGCTGCAAAGTGTCTATGGTATTTGACCTCTTCTGATCTGGTGATGATTCTTTCTCAAGATATTCTCCTAGTGTTCAGCAGTTGGCAGCTCAAGAATCTCCTAGTTCAGCAACATTATACCTATTGTTTATTAACACAATAGATTTTTCTTTCATGAACCTCTAACTCTGAACCCACACAAACTTCCAGTATCCACAGCTTTCTGCAGCAGTGAGTTGCACAGCTTAACTACATGCTGGAAGAAAACCATCTTTTTGGTCCTTTTGAACCTGTCACTTCACACCTGGCTGCTGTTTGTATTAGAAGTGGTAGTGAGGAATTTGTCCTCAATCTTATGTAAACCATTCATGATTTGTTTCCTGATACATCTGCCTTACCTTATGTCTTTCATTAGTCATGTGCTGAAGTGCACCCTCATGCCAAAGGCGGCCAGCAGCATTCTGGGCTGTATTAGGAGGAGTGTTGCCAGCAGGTCAAGGAAGGTGATATTTCCCTTCAGCACTGGTGAGATACATCTGGAGTGCTGGGTCCAATGCTGAGCTCCCCAGTGCAAGAAAGATATGGACGTACTTGAGCAAGTCCAGCACAGGGTCATATTTTGCAATGTCCTTCATACAAGGAGAGGCTGAGAGATCTTGGACTCTTAAGCCTGGAAAACAAGGTGCAGGGGGCATCTTGTCAATGTGTATAAATACTTAACGGGAATGAAGAAGAGGAAGTTAGATTCTTCTCAGTAGTGCCCACCAACAGGACAAGAGGCAATGGGCATGAATTAAAAATCAGGAAATTCCTTCTGAAAACAAGAAAAAATTTTTACTGTGAGTGTGGTCAAACACTAGAAGAAGTTGCCCAGAGAGGTTGTAGAATCTTCATCTGTGGAGCTACTCAAAACACAACTACACACAGTCCTGGGTAACCAGCTCCAGGTGACCCTGCTTGGGCATCAGAGTTGGACTTGTTGCTCTCAAGAAGTCCTTTGCAACCTCAATGATTTGATGATTTGAGGTTGAGGATGCTATTTGGTGTTTCTTCATCGTGCGTCATTGTTGCAGTTCTCTGTACCTTTTCAGTTTCCTCTAATGCCTTGAAGATTATTAAAGACATAGTATGCAGTGTCATAATGATGTTCATTTCCCAAGCAGATATCATATTCTTTGTGGCTTTGAGGAAGGAAAAGGGTTGTGACTGAGCATGCAACTAATGTTTTCATAGAACTGTTTATTGTAATAGTAACTCCTGACTGCTATGCATTGGACGGTACTTTTTCTTTTTTTGAAGGGCATTTGTTTCTGATTTTGTGACGTTTTGTGCTATGCAGTCCTCTACCAACTAGGCCTTCTCTCTGCTGCAAGTGTCAAGGGAGTGTGGAGTGGAGTCTGTTGGCAGGTGAGCCATCTCGTCTCCTCCGCAAATAGACATTTCCTCAAATTCAGAAGAGAGTGCAGGATTTTAGCCCAAAGCAAGTGCTGGTTTAGTTTACAGAGTAATTAAGTTAGAAAAGAAAGAGGTATGCGTTCTTATGGTGTGAAATAGCTTTTGCAATTAACACTTTTAAATATCAGAATTGTGCCTTCAGTTTTTACAGAAGGATTTTGTGGAATCTAACTGCAGCTGTATTTGGGGCTAATGGAGTCACCTCTTTAGTTATAGCAATAAAGTCTGTTTATTTTTTCATTTCCTCTTGCTGCAATCTGAGTGTTGACTTGCAAGTTAAATAGTTATTTTGCTTTGCACAGTCTTTTACTTCAAGACAAGTCCAGCAATTAAGAGTGAGCTGGCAAATGGGCTCAAGTGAGTTGCACAGAATAAAGACCAGAACTATACAACTTGTGATTTTTCTGCATCCTTTGAATGCTAACTGCTGTCTCCAACAGCAAGCCCAAACGAGGACAAATGTTGTCTTTAAAATGTGCTAGCTGAAGCACTTCATTTTGCAGTTTTGAAACTCCAGTTTAGGAGTATTTCAGGCTGTATTGCAGCAGGGGAGCTAGCCAAGGTGGATGTCGTGCAGAGACATTATGGTGACGGTGATGTATTGAGAGAGGCCAAGGAATGAGTCTGAACTAGGTTAGAGAGCACAGCTTGCTGAAATAGCTGACAAGGCCGTGTAGTACAGATACGGTCTTTTGGAAAAACACAGTTTTGACAAAGAATTTGTAGTTGTGAAGGCAAGGAAGTCCTGGCAGCAAAACTTGAGATACTAGGAGGGGCAGTGTCAGTATAAGCTACTTGAGCTTATCTTGAAGATTATTCTAAACAAGGTAAAAAAACCAAACCTATTTTTTGAAAATACACACTTCCTACCACAGCATTGACTTTGCCTTGCTGTCATGTGACTGGTAGTTTCAGGTGAAGACTCTTCTTCCCAGTAAATAGACCCTGAAGAGGAGCCTTCACCAAAACTGGAAGAGGGGCCCAGCTATACCAGCCTCCCAGGATGAGCTGCTTATATGTTCTCCAGTTTGTCACAAGCTTAAGCTGAGACAAGGTTCAAGAAATTGAAGCTGTGCACTGGAAGGGTTCAAGATGCTAGCCTGATTTAGTGTACTGCATCATCGGAAGCACTTATAGAGTAGCTAATAATGTCAGCATATTAATACCTACATCTGAAATTGTATAGGTCCTTCTTTGCCGATGTTCAGTATTTAACTGCTTTTCTCAAGCACTCTGTGGTTTTTGAAGATTGTCACACTAATGGTCAGAAATCGTTTTATCTGTTATTCCATAATGACTCTTGGGTAAATTCTGTCAGATTTGAATATGCAGAATGTCCAACTTTTATCCCTTTCTTACCATTTTCTGGTCTCAGTTCTTTGTTTCTTTTGTTTTAAATGCATTTCATTGATGGTGTGATATAATTAATCGTTCCTGTAAAGACTGAAGCCCGGAGTATTGAAAGTATTCCTCTTTTGTCTGTTTTGTCTCTGTAGTGGGTCTCTGCTTTTCTTTGCAATTTATTTCTAATGTATTTGGAGGGGGGGAGGTTGTTTCTTGGCATTCCATTTTACTGTGTTAGCCTGTCTCCATCTCCTTTTGATTGTCTTCTTTCCGACAAACTTCACCTTTCTCCTGCTTCAGCTTGGCAGCCTGTGGTATGCATCTATTGTAATTTCAGCCTTCTTTTTCTTTTCATACATCTTTGCACTGTTGCTTAGTTTTCATCATATAATGAAATTCTTATTCCCTTTTTTAGTTGATTCAGCTTCCTGAACAAGCTATAAGAATGTCTTCTATATCAGTATCACAGTACCCTTCAAAGCCTGACTTGTCTGACCTGTCACTGATTACAGCCTCTTCAAGTGTATGTTCTAGCCTATGTCACTTCAGTAGCTGAGTCAACTCAAGAAGAAGATTGATAAGAAAGAGAGGTAGAACATAAGAGCAAGAGGGACATACAGCTAGGGGAACAATCCCTTATAGCCATCCAAGTTAGGCATTCCCACTGTTCACTTTGGACTTTAGCTCTGCAGACTAGGCTGTAATCAACAATAAGGTACAGAAAAAAAAAAAAATTCCTATTCCTAGGAGGCAACTTCCCGTACGAAATAAGAGTTAGGAGAATTCACCTCAGGTTTCACAATAAATTTATAACACTCATGTTACATTCCTGAGACTTTTGTCAATTCCTTATAGTACCAGTTAAGTTATAATTTGGTCTTTGTACTCATTTAGTCTGCCCGGGGTCTGTAGTTCAGCAGATTGTCCACCTTGTTCTCCTTTTTGCATCCTTTCACCCTCACCACCATCATTTCCTTCCGAACTTCCTGTTTTTCCAGTTGGTCACAACTCTTTATTTCTTGTTGGGCTTTCAAACTTAGTTTAAAGTCTTCCCACTTAGCTGACAAGCTGATGTCCTAAGATGCTCTTTCTCTTCTTTGTAAGGGGACTCAGTAGTATGGCTTTGTTTTCCCAGCCATATGACAATAGTCTTAAAGGCTCCCTATTTTGTCACTGTTTTCATTGCTAAATCACAGAATCACAGGATTGCCTAGATTGGAAAAGACCTTTAAGATCGAGTCCAATCATTAACCTATCACGGACAAGTCCTCAACTAAACCATATCCCTAAGCACTACATCTACATGACTCCTAAATACCTGCAGGGATGAGGACTCCACCACTGCCCTGGCCAACCTGTTCCATGCCTGATAACCCTTTCAGTAAAGAAATTCTTCCTAATATCCAATCTAAACTTTCTTCCAGTGCAATTTGTGGCCTTTTCCTCTTATCCTATCACTTGTTACTTGGTTGAACAGACTGATTCCCACTCTTCAGGTAGTTGTAGGGTGCGATAAGGTCTCCCCTGCCTCTCCTTTTCTCCAGGCTAAACAACCCCAGGTCTCTCAGCCACTCCTCATAAGATTTGTGCTCTAGACCCTTCACCAACTTGCTGCCCTTCTTTGGACACGCTCTAGTGCCTCAATGCCCTTCTTGTGAGAGGGCCAAAATTGAACAGTACTTGAGATGTAGCCTCACCAGCACCTAGTACACGGGTAAAATCACTTTCCTGGTCCTACTGGCCACGCTATTCCTGATACACACCAGGATGTTGTTGGCCTTGTTGGCCAATATAGATGTTGATCTAGTCCTGTGCCTTGAACTCAGCCAAAAAGCTTAGGAAAAAGTCTACCCATTCCTTTTACTACTTTGCTCTTGTTAGCAGCATTTTGTGGTAACATCTTATCTGAATATCTTGTAAAAAGTCAGGAATGCCTTCTTAGGTAATCAGCCTGTACCAGAAGTGGAATACTCTCAGTTTCATCTCTGGGTAGGCAGCATCTCTTGGAAGAGATGCCCCATTGCTTTCCTCTCTTTTCTGTCCCAAAAGTGGGCCTCTAATGCCATCATTCTTCATTCCTTAGTGACTGGTCTTTGACATGCCACTCTTTCTGTCTAGGCAGTGGGGCTGTTTGTGACATTCCTGAACTATGTATGAATTCTCACATTCACTGGATGAGAGGGAAAAGTGCACGAAGTAGTCAGCAAACACATGTATATCAGATGGTGTAACAGCTGGCTTCGAAAGTGTTGAGTGTTCTCCAGACTGGATATCCTGTCCTGACAGTTTTTCTTGTATTCCCATGCACAGTACAGCTAATATGTTTCCTGAAGGGCTTTTCCAACAGGCATCTCTGATAACACTAAAGAAGAGACACTGTTCTTGAAATAACATTGGAGAGGACGTATGGTCCTACTGGCCACGCAAAGATTATTTTTTTCTGTACTTCAGAGGCAAGAGAGTGATTTTTGTAATGGGAGAACTGAATACAATGATCAGTAAGGAGAGAAAATGAATCTAGAAGTTAGGAGACAAGCTATTGATATACAGCTAAGATTGCAGGTCTTCAGAGAATCTTGAAGTTTCTAATACCATGGTTCATTGTAAATATTTTTTCCTATTTAGCGGCTACAAGCATGATCTAAAGCTCATCAGTCAACCTTTGAGAAAACCATAGAAACAAAACCAAATGTAATTCTCTTACTCCAAGAGTAGCTTATCCTAATGGTGTATATGATTGTCAAATAATGTGCTTGGCATATTTTTAGAGACTGTACTGCGTCTCAGGTGTCACCAGTCCTAGTCTTTGTCTCAGTGTACTGTGCTGGTTTGTTTTATTGCCAGTGAAGGGTATAAGGAGCTTCTTGTTGTGATCTGTCAGCCTGATTTTTTTGTTTGGTTTTGTTTTTTTAAACCACAATCTGTTTCACTTGCTTCCTTTGCCTACAGCAATAGCTAGTTTCTATGAGCTCTCAGCAGGGAAATGTAACTCTTATTTAAATTGGAAGGAACTACAACTAAAGATACATGCTGTGTGTTTGAGAGATCACCCACAAGGCTTGATAAAATGCATATTCTTATTGTGAAGTCTCTGTCTTATATTATTTAGATCCAAATTCACATCCACATTACTATCTCTGGTAGCACCTTATTTCTCAGGCAGACCATTTGATTTCAGTAGTATTAGTGAATCCATTATCATAACAGAAGGAATGTGATCTGTGATCATGCACTCTTCACAATAGTGTGACTGAGTGCTCAGATGTTTGAGTCCTGTACCTTGTAACATTCCTGAAGTTTCCTCTTCAAAGGAAAATCTTTAGGCAAACTACCTCCCCAGAGGATATAGCACCATTTATAAAAGGCTTTCATTGGAACTCTTAAGTGATCATTTGTAAAACACACTGTCTTTCTAGACTCTTGACTAGAGAGGATAAGAGCAAAGGACTAGAACTGGCAAGGCAGATGCCAAAAAGAACCAATCCTCTTTCCCCAATCCAGCCCAGTACTGAAAAGCTGACACTACTTGTATGCTTAAATCTTTGGATGAGAAGCTTTGGACTTTGCCTGGTCAGGGCTTGTGGCAGTAATAATTTTTTTTCTGGTTCTGAACATCTTAAAAAAGAAGACACATACTGCTGTTAGCTCCGTTTTACAGACTGAACTGCAGAATCCAGTCCTCCAATGTAAAAATGTGTCCCTGGACTGAGGAATAATAAATTCAGGTCTCACTGCAGTCAAAGTCACTGCATGATATTGTCCCAAACTGCAGTGTAATCTGCCTTTATCTTGGAGCTAGAGAAGTACTTTCTGCCTTTCTTTCTAATGTATCACAAGTGCTGTGTTTATAAAAAGACAGAATTTGGAGAAAGAAGTAATATATTTTTGATGGGCAACTGTAGTTGGAAAAAACAGGCAAAATTTTGACCACCAATTATTTCTTCAGGTTGGAATCAAAAGCAGCAAAACTTGTGCTAAGTACTAGTTGTAAATGGCTGTTCCATGTCAGTGGTCCAAGCCATGCGTTTAAATAGCTATGTAAATTATTTATGAGGGCCTTGTTAGTAAAGGAGTTTATGATTTAAAAAAAAAAAAGCAGTAGTCTGACAGCAATAAAGAAGGACAATTTAGCACCTGATATACAGTGTCTGTTGAAGGGGAGGGTAGCAGGAATTACAATATCAGAAAAGTCTAATGTGCCATAAAACCGACTGTCCTGTGTCCGTAGCTTTTGGCATTCATGGAGTTAGTTTTCAGTCTTACTTTTTGAATGCATTTTGTGTGTCTTGAATGTCTTTTAACTACAGACCAGAGACAAAGTAATTGTTTAGGGAAAAGTGCTTACTAGCTGCAAGTATGCATTTTTCATCTTTTACTGATTATCAGTGTGATTTCTTGCTGATGTATAGTGCTTAAGTGCTTCTGGGAAAAAAAAAAGGGTAATTTCTTCCAAAATACTGCTTCCTAGGAGAGGAACAGGCACATTTTTTTCCGGACGTATTTTAAATTACCACTTCCTAGGAGAAAGTCTGAACTCCTCACAGCCTCAAACTGAGCATCATGAACGTACAGGGCATTTTTCTAGACTCCAAATTACAAATTGTTGTGCAGATGATGAAATTTCTTTTTTATCAGCAGTTTAGTGTGCTAGTATATTTAAAAATGATCATCCTAATATAAACACTTGCACATCCTTACCATGTTTTTCTGTTTTATTACTTAAGACACAGAAGAGATAGTATTTTATAATTTGGTTGGGGTTTTTTTTATGGTAGATCACCCATATAGTAGAAAGTGTATGATTAAATACTGTAGAAGAGGGGTTTTTTCCAGACATAAGAAAGGGGAATTGGATTAAAACGGAATTATTTTTTTTTAATACATTAAGTATTCCTACAAAGCAACTACGTTTTTGTTGCATGTAAGTATGATAATATCCAGCTTCCATTTCCCATGCTTGAAGGTGATCAGACACTTAATGTCCTATAGAATTTTCCTAAAGCTATTCCATGTAAGGCTGCTAACTGCCACAGTCATATCTACTGCTTGTTTGAGCTAAGCTCTCTCTAAAAATGTGTTTCCATGAACTTGTCATCTAGCTGTACTTATTTTTGACAACGCCTGGTTGATCTTATAAGCTTCATGTGGCTTGTGAGGACAGAGTTTAGTCTAAAAGCCTCTGTAATTTAAGTTCTCCTTGTATCAGCAGGTATATCTGTTCTGTCAGTGGTTGTTTCACAACTAGTTTGACAGTCTTTAGTAAAGTAATAGGTTGGGGAGGGAGGGTAGCAAATCATAGCGTGTGGCAGAAAGAGTGGAGGACGAATAGCTGTCAGAGTATCTCACAAAAGATAAAAGGAGATGAGTGTCAGGAATTATTCAGCAAACTGTATCAATATTGTAAACTATTTTCCTGATACCAAGCAATGGCATTCAATTCACTTACTTTTGTAGTGTTTTGGATTACCTTTCCTGTCTGTGCTCAATTCTTTTATTCTTTATGGAAAAAGAAAGCTAATATATGTGTATTATGCAATCTGTTTACTTCTTCCTTAAGTGACTTTGCCCTGCCGTTCTCTGACATGACACAGTATCCTAAAAGTTTTGGAAAATATTCATGTCTGAAATGTTTTGGGGTTTTTTTGTCTTAGCACCAACCATGAGCTAATGCTAGCAGCCCCAGTAATTCCAACAGGTCAGAAACTGGTGCAGGTGTTAAATTACTCAATTCCTGCCTCATAACTTCAGTTTAAGCTTGACTTCCATTTCCAGCTGAAAGTCTCCAGTCAGAAAAATCTCAGTAGTTCTATGCAAGTTACTGTAATTGTATTTTATGCAAGTTATTGTAACTGCTATTCTCCCTTCAAAGTTCCAGCAATGAAGTGGAGGTAGGAGGGTGTTTGGGAGGGCCTGTAGCAAAGAAGAGCAGACCTCTTACTTTCACTGTGCTTGACTTGAACTTGACTTTTAGTTCCTCACCTGTGCAAGTACCAGATTTGATTGCTGGCTCAGGATGCTCCCTCTAGCAATGAATGATGCAAACATTTAATAAGAGGAGTTTCTACCTTGGAAAATATTTTTTAAACTCTGAGTAAAGTGATAAAGCGATTATGCTGGGTTAGTTAGAGCTTCCCAGCTGCTGAGTGTGCTGGTGCAGGGGCAAACAGGGAGAGTGAGAGAGCAGAGGAGCAGGAACACCATCTATGTGGAGGATACAATGCACTTCTCCTTGCCCCTCAGGCATAAGTGGGAGTAGCAGCACACCAGGGCTACAGTAGGCAATTTATATTAAATGGGAATCTGAAGTTAGGTAGCCAAATATTGCAGAACATGCTTTTTTTTCCCTCCTAGTAGAGTACAATTAAGAAGCAATGTTGAAATAGCATTAATGGGAGGGTGGGGGTGTTTAAACCCTTGCTATCTTCATGTTTTAATTGTATGTGGTGTGTGGTATCTTTTGATTTTGCTTTAGATTGTTTCTAGTGCATTTTACAAAGTATATATACTACACCCAGACACCTTCAAATTCAAGGTTAACCAAACCATGAGATGTGCTGCTGAGTGGAGGGAGGTGACAGCTACAAGGACCAGAGAAAGCCCTGGTTCTTACTGACGTGCTATGGGATGTTCACGGCCCGTGTGAAGCAGACAGATATCCTTACTTAATTGCGCCTCTGCTGAAGAGCTCTCATGAGATGCATTATGGTCCATTTATCTTTCTCAGGAGTCAGCCCTGAAAAACAGGAATTTATATTTTTGTTACTTGGCATTTTGCATAACGCAGCAGAATGTAACTGGATATGGCCTGGGATTTGAGTAGGTGCTGCTAAGCATGACTCCAACAGAAAATGTATGCCTTGTAGTATAAAAGCAAACAAAAAAGCCCCAAGATCTGCATTTTTCAGTGTAACAGACTCTCAGCTGATGTGCAACAGCTACAGCTCTCAAGTGATGTGGTTGAATATGGGCCCTAGAATGGGCTATGGCCCCACAGTGTCCCCACAGCAGCCACTGGCCCTAGGCCAGATGTACTCGGGTGTGGCATGCTCCTGTGCCCTCTAGCAGGCATCCTTTCATGCCCCTATAGATATGGCACGCTGCTCTTATGGAAGAGAAACCTACAGCATATGTATTTGCCCAATATTAGCCTCCTGCCATCTTTCAGTGGGCAACTGGATGTGGTGTGGTAGGTCCACACCAGCCCATCCATGCTGCGGGACACATTTGGGCCTGTAATGAAGGTAGCTCAAGCCTTCCTCTTACTTTTTTTTGTGGTTAGGTTTCTTTTAATTTCCTTTTTTTACCCCTTTCCTTTCTTTTTTCTTTTCTTTTTCTTTCTTTTTTCTTTTCTTTTTCTTTCTTTTCTGCCTTCTGTGGAGTTTTTCCAACAGGCATAGCTGAGTGTGAATTTAGATGTAGACTATGGGCAAATTTAGGCCTTAATCCACACAAAAGAGTTACTAAAGAGGTAGGTGCGAAACACAAATCTCCACTGTTGCAGGCTCTAAGGAGATAAAGAGATTGAGAAAATCCCCTAAGAAATTCAGTCATGATCCCAAATGTCAGAAAGCAGGCAGTGGCACCTCTACATTGCACAGAAAATAAATCCTTTACCAGTTATCAGTACTTAAAACACAAGTACAGGGTAGCGTACTGCTGGGCTGAAAACATGCTAAGTTTTAATCCAAACACCGATTCTCCCATGTCCCAGATGATTACGGTCTTTCCATCTGAAGTGTATGGTAACTCCACAGTATAACTACACTGCTGCTGTTACAGCACCAGAGAAAATCACCTGCTGCATGATTTTGTTCTTAGGAAAATTGTGATCAAGTGTTGTAAAATGTTTAGCCTAGCCTGTTGCTCTATGTTAAACAGGACCCGTGGTAAAGACAATCAGCTCCTCCTTTTTCCCTGAGTTTATTACACGCCATAGCTCCTTGCAGAAACTGCCAGGTCTCTTGTTATCAGTCATGCATTACAAAAAAGTCCTCTAGATTGCCTGTAATTAGCCACGTAAAACTGAGTTTGTCATTCCGCTGGGTGTTATGTGCTTACCCACTAACTTGCTTACTAAGACCAGATGTAAACCTGAACTGTAAGTAGGTGCAATACACTGATAAGTTATATACAGAATCATTTAAATAGCTGTGTAAAATCTTGCTGTATATTGTATTTCTTTCCATGCACCTTGTATAGTATTAGGAAAATTTTACAGGAACTTGACTGGAGCACGTAGTGCCTTTGAAAAAACTTGGAATTTTTGTGAGAACCCAAGCTCTAAAAATACTAACATCTGGTTTGTGTCAGCAGCCCATCTTAATTTTATATGTTCATTGTTACCAGTAAGGATAAAGAGGTGTAATAAGCTTATGTGATGGAATGAGTCTTATTTTGTATCTAAATAACTGTGTCTGTTTCTTTTCATAGAGAGAAATTCTAGAACAGCAACAGCAAGAGAGATACGACACAAGTTTTCATAGTATGTGCATGTTCTGTGATCAAGAATTCACAGGAAACAGGTTAGTTTATTGACCTGTTTGCTTTTGATTTACTTTTTTCATATCTGTTGAGCATCTTTGTTTATAGTTTTAATGTCATACAGTTAGTGCCTAACGGCAGAACTCAGAAGACAGAATTGATTTTAAGGTAGAGTTTTAAGTATTTTTTTGGCTGCAGTTCCGTTTGAAATAGACGCTGCCCTACTTCTCAATCCTTTCTTTATTTCAGTACAACTTTTTATACTACACAGTAAGATGGAGATGGGAACTGAACCATTTTAAAGAGAGAGAATTTTTCAGCAGTTGTTTTAGTGGCAAGAAGAGCTGTTTAAGCCAGTATGGCTGTTAAAAAATATTTCTATCCAGTTGCACATTTTCCTGTTTAAACCTCACCAAACCACTGTGAATTTGAAGATTAAGTGAAAAAGAATGAGAATGGAGTGCTTGGCAGCATCAGTCAAGTGTGAGCAGGAATGGCATTCAAGTGTTTGCTCCAAAAAACCTTTGTTTGTACACAGTACCTCAGTTTCAGCTGAAGATACTGAATCTTATCTCTGAATGTCTGTTCTAGTATTCTGCAGTGGTAGAAGAACACAAGGTCATGTCCTTGCAGGTCATCCCAATGTTGTGTTGTGTGTCCTGTTGTCTTTGCTACCTGGTCTAGTACAGTTCACATCACTGACCCCCCAAGAACTTTATCTTCTGGTTACTCTTGGGTCTGAGAGGTAGAACATGTGCTTTGAAAACTGCACGTGGACTGTGATAAAAGCAAGGCTTAGCAGTGTCAACACTGAATATTTCTTTACTCCCCAAAAGCAGGAGCTGAGGCGTATAGAGATGTTGGGCACCTACAGAATTAACCAGTATATATCTCTATTAGAAAAATACCTTATTTGAACATCCATTATGTTTGTTCATGCATACTTTTGAGTGCTGTTTGTGCTGCTAGTGCTGTGGGACACAGTATTGATGTAAAAGCGTATCACATCCAAGAATTTCTGCTCTGCTAACCAGCATAGAAAAGACTTACAAATGGCTTTTTAGAATGTTTCTCAAGACAGTTGTTTGAAACGTGATTTGCTTATTCAAGTTAATAAATGAGCTTTGCTAACAGTGAGGGTCAAATTAAACTGTTTTGTAATTTTCATGTAAAGGATTCTATTTCATGCATGCAGAATAAGCAATTGAAATGTTGCTGAACATTCAGCAGAGTTGAAATGGAAAACTTCCCTTTTCAATAAAGTTGCTTTTTTTTACTAGCAGTACCAAGTATTGTTTATTTAATGTTGCCTTTTATGCATTTTTAGAGCAATTGTATTTTGAGTCACTGAATAATTCTCATATGTATCAAAAAATGCATAACTTCCTTTTTGAATGTCTTTTGTAGATCTGTCCTTCTCAATCATATGGCAAGAGAGCATGATTTTAACATTGGGCTGCCAGACAACATTGTGAATTGCTCTGAGTTTTTGGCTGTATTACAGGAGAAGCTCAACAAGTAAGTTGGTTTGTGGTTTTTTTGTGGGGTTTTTTTTTTTTAATGTACCTAGGTCATATTTGTTTTAACCTTGGAAATAAGTTGGGTTAAAATTAATTCAACATTCATGGTTAGGTAAGAAGAAACAAAGAGAGAATGTAAGTTTATTGTGAGTGCTCTCAGAAGGCTTTTTGTTGACTTATTGAAAGCTCTTTCATAACAATTCACAGTACATATTTACTGGAAAAAATGGAGTCACGCACAGTGCTTCAGTTGTTACACATTGCAGTTTCCACTGACATCAATAGCAGCACATCCCTTTTTCTCATAACTGTTAATGTTCTTCTTTCTCATCATAACAGTCTTTTAGCTAAACGTGTCTTTAATCACCGAATACAGAGTTCTTATGCTAATCTTCGTTTGCCTTGATATATTGATAACATGGGATGTTTGGCCTCTTCCTCTGGGATGGGGTGGGCAAGATCTTGGGAGGGGACACAATCAGGACAGCTGACCAAAGCTGACCAAAGGGATATTCCATACCATATGACGTCAGCTNACCATATGACGTCTGCTCAGCTATAAAGCTAGGGAAAAGGGGGAGGGGAGGGTGGGGGGGGGAGGGCAATCACTACATGTATTGGAGCCCTGCTTCCTGAGAAGGGGCCAGACATCACCTGTTGATGGGAAGTGAATAATAAATCTTTGTTTTCTCAACTTCCATGTGTGGCCTTTTCTTAGTTTTGCTTTGTTTCCTTTAAACTGCCTTTATCTTGACCCACAAGGTTTTTTTCCATCTTATTTTCTTCCTCCTTGCCCTGCGGAGGCAGGGTAGTGGGGGGGCATGGTGGAAAGAACAGCTTGGTGGGCACTTGGTGCCTAGCTGAGGTTAACCCACCACAATTTCATAAATGGGACAATATTAAGTATGCTGCAAATATAAATTGGACTCTAGCAGAGAATGTACTTCCTTCAGAGTAAAACTGTAGCTTTAACAAGTTTATTAGATTTCAGTACAATCTGTAATCAAAGACTGTAGGATAAATTTGCCTATATCTTATGCATAGTTATGAAAAGCCACAGAACAGTGGGATTTGTGAACACTGGGGTATGGAAATTAGATTAAATATCCTTCCAAGTAAATTTAGGATCCACTGGCTTGTGCATCTGGAAGAAAAAAAAAAAGATATTCAAAGGATGGAGAAGTCAACAGCGCTCTCTAATTTAGACTTTGGCCTGACAAAGAAACATGTTAACTTATTCCAGAAGTGAAGATGTATGAAGAATGCCTTTTATGTTATGATTTGTATTGCCTAATGCACTTAGTTACCATGTTCACTAGAAATAGTAGCTTTACTATTTATCCATAGGACCTGAGGCTTTCATTTAGATGGAGGTTTCTCAAAGCCAGTCCTCTCTGTAGTTAATACACATGCTGAATTGCTTCCGAAGCAATGAAAGGCCACTCCTCCAGCTGCTAAGAAAATAGCCAGACTGGTACCTGAAAATATTATGAGGAGAAAAATTTTGTTTCAGGCAAATAGCATGACTGCGTTGTGTGTGTCAAGGAGAAGCATTACATACTCTTCCTTTCACAAGTAGAGCAAGCACTTTGCTGTTAACAAGTGGAGCAGAGCAGATATTAAAATTCATAGATGTAGTCTTCTGTTGGATCTATGATTCAGCATCAAGGCAATACTTAGATTTTGAGGCTGCAAGCACAAGAACTCAGAACTTCCCTAACGGTAAGCCTCAAAGTTAAAGCAGTTGTTGGAAGGCAAAATGTTACTGAGAATCCTGAATTGCTGCTCCACACACAAGGATCACAGAATAAGATAATGTTAGGGGTTGGAAGGGACCTCTGGAGATCTAGTCCACCCTCCCCGCCAAATCATTTTCACCTAGGGCAGGCCACACAGAAACATGTCCAGGCGGGTCTTGAAAATCTCCAGAGAAGGAGTCTCCACAACCTCTCTGGGCAGCCTGTTTCAGTGCTCCATCACCCTCACAGTAAAGAAATTCTTCCTTGTGGGTTGAGATGGAACTTCCTGTGTTCCAGTTTGTGCCCGTTGCCCCTTGTCCTGTCACTGGGCACCACTGAAAAGAGGCTGGCTCCATCTTCCTGACACCCACTCTTCATACATTTCTAAACATTGATCAGATCCCCTCTCAGCCTTCTCTTCTCCAGGCTGAGGGGAATCTGGGTGCACCTTTGCTGAAGCAGTATGGGGGTTTTCAGGGTGCAGGTACAGACCTTCTAGGCACAATATTATTGGTTTTTTGTGGGGACAAATGCTTGAGCAAGAAAATAATTTTCTTCTTCAATGTCTATATCTTAAACCCCATGGGAAATCACAGAAAAGCCTGACCTCAACACTGTTACAATTCCTTCTGACTATACAATCCAGCGTGCTTTCATGCGTGAGTAAATGAAAAAAAAAAAGAGTGATCATTTTAATTCAGAGCCTCTGCATTTTTTTAGTATCAGTGGGTTTTGTGTCTTAAAGTGCTGTCGTTTATCCCTCCCATCAAATTGTTTTTCCTGCTAGCAAACATCTCCAATACAAAGTTACAATGCCACAGTTATAAAGTTTTTATTTCATGAGAAATTATTTTCCAGAGGTTTTTCCCATCCCTCCTGCAAAGATAATTTTTCAAACGGCCCAAGAAACTGTCTCCAACTTGGTAGGCTATCTAAGCCATCACTTATAAGAAAAATGTTTTAGCACCTTGGCTAACTAGAGACTCAAGACCTACCTCCATTGAACAAGGATATTCCTGTAAGCTCAGGGCTCTGCTACATCTCTGCCAGGAAAAAAATGGCCATTATCTATTTCAGGGACAATCTCCCATTTTAGGCTGAAATGCAGATTGCAGTCCTCACTGGCCAATGTCTGAGTCAAGAGATTTGACTTAATGCTTTATAGGCTCAACTTTCAGGTGTCAGTTTGTACTACAGTGGAGAGAACAATTATTTTGTTGTGCTCATAGTAGAGAATTTAAAACAGCACATATACTTCTGTTTTGTTTTAATTGCCCTGGAAGTCATACTGTGGTATGACCTTCTCAGGTAATGTGTGTATAGGTATAATAATTATATTTACTAAATTTTATTTCCCAAGATTTCAAAACCTTTTAATCACCCTGGCAAACTTTCATTTTGCCTCCCTGTTGAGTTAGAAGTATAAAACTTTCTGGTTAGTTAATTTAAATTATTTTTACAGATAGGTAGTAGAGTTTGTGTTCTTTCATTCTGAATTACAAAGAAAGAAGTGAATGCAGAGTTAAGAGTTCACATGTTGACCAGTCAGTGGCCCTCCTGTGCCCTGGCAGAATCATTTTTTCCCACTTTGCATGTGGGGCAAACAGTAAACATTTTTATTATCTTTGTCATTTTTATCATCTCTGTGTTTGATTGGCTCTACTGCACTTTAAGATTATCTGGTACTTTCTTTTTCAAATAACCTTTTTTTTCATTTAGCGTGCTCTTACATGCTTAGGCTTAATCTTGCTGTATATATATCCAGCTTATTTAAGGATATTCTCTTGTACTATTTTTGTTTTAACATGCTGACCCGTTTAACTTCTTATCTTAGTTTGCAGTGTTTATACTGTGAAAAAGTCTTCAGAGACAAAAACACACTTAAAGATCACATGAGAAAGAAGCAGCATCGCAGAATCAATGCCAAAAACAAAGAATATGACAGATTTTATATCATTAATTACTTGGTAAGTGGCTCTGTGAATAATTAGTAGATTGACTAAAGCAATACAGACAGTATCTTGTTAAAAGTGAGTCATTCCAAACCAGCAATTAGTACAAAGGTCAAAAATCAAGTGAAGGACTCTTAAGAAAGATGCTCATTTATGGTATGATTTTCTGGATAATTGTTAAACTAAGGAATAGTAAACATTTGTTGTTGAGAATTGATTTTGAGAGATGCAGGAATGCAGCTTGAAGAGACGCTAATGATCATGTCATTAGTGCCTAGTCTCTGCTTTAATAACCAGAAAGGAAAATGAGATAGAGTAATGAAGTAAATGGAGGTCTAACTTGCATGCTATTGGCTTTGAGCTCATTTGCTACAAACCTTAAGCTGGAAGTGCTCTTCAGAGTATAAATTACATGCAAAGAGGGGGAAAATGAAAGATACACAGATGAAAGAAAAAGTGTTTGGTTTTAGCCTCCAGGTAGGTGTATGTTGCTGGTTATTAGTATTTTTTATTTCAGACCTCTGAGAGCGTGTATGCATGTGTGTGTGCAACAGATTTTCACTTGCTGTCTTCAAGTCATGAATGTAGGAGCTGCTTCAAAAGCTGCTACATTCTGTCCCACAAATAACTATATTTCACCTGAATTAATCTTTGTGCCTTCTACATATGTTAACAGCCAGGTTATAAATAGGCATCCTTGACTGTTTTACCTACTTTTTCCCTTTAATTTCTCTCCTTGGTTTTTACTTTAATACTAGGAAAAAAGTTGTATGTTTAATGCTCTGCCAAGTCCCTTCTACCCAACGTGGAGTGAATTCCGTCTGTGGTCCTGCACACTTTCCTTCCAAAAATCAGTGGTCTGAAGCCTATATTTTCTTTTCTACATATTCAAATATCACTGCTTTAAAAACTGACTTATACTTGCTGCACAGTGGTGAAAAAGTTGTGAAGTCCTGCAGGGTAGGTAGTCCAAGTCTCTCAGCATAACTGAGCATTCACTTCTTCCTTGGAAGTTAACAGACTTGAATTTAGCATTGTAATTGTTTTAAGTGATTTTAATAATTTCATTCTTCTCTGCGAGTCCTGCAGATAATCTTATGTTTTCAGAACTTGATATCCTCTTTAAATTACCTTCTGTCTCTAATTTGCATTCATTGTTTAGATTTGAATCTGTCCTGGCTTTGATCAGGCAATTGAGCTAGATGACTGCCCAGAAGCACAGAGAACCATGTGACACTCCTTCAGGAATTTTAGAGACATGCAGGGAGGTCATAACATCAGTGCAGACACAGTGGCTGTGTCATGTTAATAAGCAGAATATGCCAAAGTAAATACAACAGCAAGACTAATATTCATATACCTAACCTCTCCTACCCTCTCCGGTTTCTCCATGCTGTCTACTGAGAACGATCTGTGGCCTGTACATGTCCTGAACTACATCCAAGCATTGTCTGGGTAGTGCTGCTGGCATGGCCACAGAACATGCAAACTCTTAAACTGTATGGATAATTACTGGACAGTGCTCAAGTCAGAGCCATGATCCTCTTTAGTTATTGCTGGTATTCTGGGCAGGACTTTGCAGAGTAACTTTTTTGTAGAATCATAGAACGGTTTAGGTTGGAGGGGACCTCAAAGATCATCTAGTTCCAAGCCCCCTGCCATGGGCATGGACACCTCCCACTAGACCAGGTTGCTCAAAGCCCCGTCCACCCTGGCCTTGAACATATCCAGGGATGGACATCCACAGCTTCCCTGGGCAACTTGTTCCAGTGACTCACCACCCTCAGAGTGAATGATGCCAGCCTGAACCAATTCAGGTGCTGATCACATAACAGCGTCACTTAGAGATGTATTTTTCAGGTCCTTGCTGTTACAGACAGAGGGTGGTAAATATAATTCAAGTAGGATATGTCAAACCACCAGAACATTTAAAATTGGGCAGGGGGTTCTGCATGTGCAGGGTTCGTACCAGTGGGCTGCCAGTGCTTCTTCTGGGACATACTTGGAATTATCACAGTTCTTTATCAGGCTCTATATGCTCTGCTACAGCCATGTTTTCTTTCTACACATTTTCAGTTGTCTTTCACTACGTCCTGCTCAGTAGACTGTTTCTGTGCAGTCTTTCTGATCCTTCAAACTGTAGCCGTATCAGAACTTCTGACATTTCTTCTTTTAAAGAAAGTAATTTTTTTTTAAAAGGATTAAAAACAGACTAAAACCTGTCTTAAACACTTATAAAATAGTTTGCTGTGAAATGTGTATTTGCACACTAATGTTGCATGAGATTAAATTTTTCATTAACATGAAATTTTTAGGATAATTCCTACATACTAGAAAGTGTTTGCTTTCAAAACAGTCTTTAGTAAACCCTTTATTTTTGCACAGGACAAAAAGATTAAAGGAAAGAACTTTCATTTCACTGGGGGTTAGTAGATTGACCTTTACATGTAAGGAGAAAGAACATTATTCTCTACTGCACATACATAGCCTACAGTAGATTCTATTAATGTGACAGGATTCTTTTTTTGAGCTGAGTCTATATGCAGTGAATTCTAGATGTTATGCGAGGTCCACTTTCCGTAATGACTTGATGTAGTGATATTGCTTCCTCTCTCTCAGCACCTCAAAATTTACTAGAGGATTTTTTTTTTAATGTGTACTATCAAGCTTTACCAACTTCTCACTGAGTCTTAAAGATCTGTGCTTTGCATTGCTCTAAATGGCCAGGGGAATTACACAATTTCACAGACACAGACATGGATTAGATATCTTATTAGAAATGGCAGGTGTACTGTTTCAAAATTTACTACTGAATTCATCTTCACCTAAAAATCTATTTTTCATATGTTTTTCCCAGAAAAGTTTGAATTTTGAGAACATAACAAAAATCTTTCTATATGCCAGTTTGATCAAGTTTTTTTTTCACCATAAAAGACTGTAAGCATAAGTAGATCTCCAGTGATAAGCATCAAGGTTACCACAGTCGTATCGACTTCACTTGTTGGATGTGCACCATAAAGCTTTCCTATCAGCAACTGGATCTTAAGCTATTTAAATTAATAGTTCTTTAGTATAACCATTGTACACATATTATATTGTCCTTTTTATAGTTTTCCATTACATATTGTCTTCACCAGGCACTGTGTAAAATAGTCTTATTAAGCTGGATCTGGCAATTTGCTTTATTTTGTGGCTTTTGTACTGGGAGGTTTTAAGGGCTTTTTGTTCAGATGTCCTGAGAACGTCTGCTGAATTGCCTCATGATCTTTTGTCCAGTTCTTACTTGTGTTTTCAAGCTGATGGCAAAGCTCCCAGTGACTTAATTTAGAGTGGTAGGTTTTCCTGCCTTCTTCCTTCCCCTCCACTCTGCTTTTGGCTTCATTTGTGTTTTTAGTGCAGTTGTGAGAATCTGCCTTCATACTATAAGTTACATTTTATGTTTGTGTGTTGGTAATTTGGCATAGCAATGAGTAATATAAGTGCAAATTTGTCTGTAAATATTTTGGTATTCTGAGACTTTGTATGATTTCTGTCATGGCCTACAAGCTGCTTTGATTTGTCTACCCCCATATTATTGACCTGTTGCTCACAGGTTAGTGTCAAGTGTTACACGTGATCTTTAGTAGGAGTGGAAGCTTCATTTTTTGTGTGCATCTATGATAAATTTCTTTGATAAGCAAGTATCAAAAGTTTATTATTAGATAGTGACATCAGAGTGGGAATTTTTGGTATTATGCAAATGACTTGAAAGGCAGGGGGTCACACCCCAGTGGATTTAGCAGTCTTTTGTCAGCATTATGTAAATATGGAAGATTATACCAATCCTATTCAGAAAGGCTTGAAGTACAGATTGAAAAAGACCAGCTGATAGCAGAGGGTGAAGAACTGAACAACAATGCATCCAAGATATGTAAGTTGCCTTCTTTTTCTTTCCTCCAAAAAAAATCCTTCAAACCTAATTTTCTTATTTCTATGCCTGTATTAGCCTGTGGCCCCAAACTTGCACAAAGAGACAACTGAAAATGGAGAGGGAAGAACTTTGTGGTGCCTGCTGGAGGCCATAAAAGAACAGAAGGCAGCATTAAAACGTTCTTATTCCTAGCCCAAGGATCTGAGGTGGACTCAGACTGACAGGGCCTTCCCATCTGTGTTCACCTGATTGTTACCAGCAGCACTTTAAGTATAGAGTATCCTTTGTAGGAAGCACAGATGTTTATTTTCAAATTGACTAATGGCATATATCTGCAGTAATGTGACATCACTATAATGAATGTCCTTATGACTAAGCTAGCTGGCTGAAAATGGTACCTGTTACTTCCTAGCAAATTTGTTTCATAAAGCCCTTTTCCTCAAAGATAAAAATATGTTTTCTTCTTATTGCCAAGCCCTAAATCATCATCTGTTGGGGGGCAGGGGAAGAATGTTTTGTTATGGGGTTACTATTTATATTTAGCCTGTTTTAACTTACACAGTGTGTGTTTTGTAAAATAGTGAAGGAAAGCCCTTCATCTGATAGTTCAAGATTTAATAAAAACCCCCAAGTGGGGGAATGATTCATATTAAAGTTCATCCAATGTCTATTAACTAATGTTGGTGTAAGACCATCTCTTCTATGTGATAAATCATCTCAAGTTCTGCAGCAATATAAAACAATGCAGATGATTTCAGTAAAGCAGGTGAGTAGAAGGGTGAGAGGTAATTTGCAGCGGAAAGCAGCATCTGTTTGGAGTTTCTGAGCTCCACAGGCCTGGAACTACATTTGCTTGTAGTTCAGTAACTACTCTTTTGGGAAAACTGCTTGATATACCAGCTGCTGTTTCTAGTTTCTCCCATCTCAGCACTTCTTCTCAAGTTGGGGTATGTTGCCCTGGTGGAGCACACAGACCTTCTCCCTGTAGAACCCTTAAAATTGTGCTCAAGTTGAGAAGATATATTGTCTGTGAGTCAATTTATCTCTGTGCATTTAGACTCCATTTTGGAAGACAAAATCGAACCACACACATTTGCATGCTCCCCTCACTTTTCTGTAGGAACCTCCTTTCTGTGAGATATACAGAAAGTATTTTTTTAAAAAAGGTTGATTTTCCTTGGATGTATAGCAAGGCCTGCCATTTTTTAAATTATGCATTTTCTACTGTTTAAGCTAGTAACAATGTCAAGTCTAGTTTTTTCTCTGGTTTTGTTAAGAATTTCTTGCATATCTCTAGACATGATTGCTGGGAGCTCTTGCATCTTGGATGAAAGAGCAGGGCAAATTAAATACTTAACGAAGGCACCCTTGGTCCCAGATGCCCATCAAGCTGTAGAACTGAAAAAGTGGTTTTAAAAATAGAAAAATTTTAAAAACTGAAAGAGCTTTAAGAATGTTTGGAAGAACTTTTTCCCACCCAATTGCTCAGCTTGAGTCTCTTGGCACTTTCATCACAGTGTCCCTAGTTATCTGTTCATGCAATTTTCAAGTGATACAAGGCCTGGTTAGCTTTTTCTTTTTTCCCTTTTTTTCCTCCTCTGAATATGAATAGATGAGGGAAACAGAGACCTCTTATAAGATCCTTCTCTTCCTTCTCCAAAGAAACACCGTGAAGAGACAGCAACAATAACAAAGCTTGTGTGTGGTTTTTTCCCTTTCACCTTTAATTAAAAGGTGAAGCTTAATATTGGCTGCTGTTTTGAACATACTTTTTTGTGCACATATGCCTCAAGCTGGTAAAAGGAAAAACTGTGAGCATTTGTCTTCATTTTGCAGTGGTTGTGAGCCACTATCCTCTCATGAAAGTGTTAACTTTAGCAGCCATAGGAAACTAGTGTGCAGCTGGGAGAACATGTGGTGAGGGGTGTTAATGACTTCATGTTATCTCACAGTAATGGTGACATTAATGAGTCTCCCCTGTAACTCAGCGAGTTTACACACTACCATGTAGCATCAGTGAATTAGTTACTGAATTTTTATTCTGTAATATATGATGACGTTACATTTAGAGCTGTCTAGAGACATTTGTTTATCATTTACCTGATAGGCAGGAACAGCTTTGAAAATTCTCATTAAACTGTTAAATGATGGATATCTTTCCTTCTTTTTCCAAACAACCATAAAAGCAATAATAACACTTGTGACTAAGAATGTTATTAAATGTATTTATTAGAGTGAATACTTGAATGAAATGAAAAAATGATCTTTTTATTAGTTGCCTTTTCTTTTTTTTAATGGGGACAAAATCTTCAACTATGATCTTTGTGAATCCTTCACAGCCATCAAAAATATGAGTTCAAAATACTATTGTGATTACTGGTTAGTTTGCTTAGGTTTGTTTTTAAAGGCAGGGAGAATTAGAGGAAAGAAAAACACTAGCTAAAGATCACTGCTGGTTTTTCAGTAGAGCTCTTCAGCTTTTTATTGTCTGTTATTTATATTGCAGTCGTGCTGAGAGTGCTTGCCATTGTGCTGAACACTGCACAAATGTATTGTGATACACCTTGTGCTGAAGGTCTGTAAGATATAAATAAACACAAAAAGTAAAAGGAAGAACAGAACACCATGAATAGATGTGCTTACATTCACATCTGAGAAGAGGACAGAAGAGAAACTAGAGTCTAGCTCAGAGATCTACACACTGGCTCACACTGCCTTCTGGAGTACTCTGTAGCTAAATTTACACCATGTGTTTTTACTGACATAACCTTGTACAAGGTACGAGCACTGAGCAGGGTAGCTATGCCAACTGAAATCTCAAGTGTGATAGCTGCATTGTTTAGGCAGCATATGCTGCATGAAAAGCAAGGTAGGCAGATTGGATTAAGCAAGTGTGATGGCAAACTCAAGACAGTGATAACATACCCACACCGGGAACATCTTGGTAGGGTTGCAGCACTCTAGTTTCACACAGAGTTTGGTTCCTCTTCTTGAGAGCTCTGTGCCAAAGCACTTTCTTCCCCAGATATAGGGTGAGGAATGCCCCATTAAAAGACAAAAAAAATTGTTGTTTGAAAAATTATTACTAAAGCAGAGTTGTATGACTACCTTTAACTGACCAAAATACCAAAGTATTGTTGATTGTGACTGCTCAGATGTTCATTTAGTTGATACATAAAATGTGATGTGAATCAAAAACCATTTTTTTCTTTTCTTTTTTCTCCCAAGGAATTTGGAAAGTCCTGGGAAGAAGTGCAGTCAGAGGATGACCGGGAATTACTAGATAACCTAGAAGAGTAAGAGTTACATGCCCATTATAAACACTTGCAAGACCATTATTGTTTTAAGTAACTACAGGCAAAATTAATGCTTAGTTAATACACAGTTAAAATTCATTTAATCCAATCAAATTGACTCCAAATTATTCTCATCAAAGACACTAATCCACAACAAGGGCTGTAAATTATGTATTTCAGCCGCAAGCCTATTTTTCCTTTGTATGTAACTCAAAACAACAGCCTTTTGGATTTGTAATAATGCAGGCAAAATGTTTCTTTTT
>VZZY01025180.1:0-48313 GCA_013400335.1 Eurystomus gularis | reverse complement strand
TTTTTTACTTTTGTACTAAAAAAATGATTGAACAGGTTTTGCTCAAATTTAAAAATCAAGAGTAAGCATCAAAAATGTCAGTATGAGAAAGAAATGGTATGGAAAATATGATAACAGGTTTTCAAAGGAAACATCACAGCAGTGCTGACTGAGGGCAACATCCACCTCTATTCTGCATTCTTCTGTGGTCCAGGCCCTCAGATCACTGCAGAGGTGGTATCCTTGGCTGTAGAGAATTGAATAAACAGGAAGTAGTTTGTGGGTATCAAGGCCCCTGAGCTTCCTGGTTCTGTCTGTGACTTCAGCTTAATTTTACTTGATAGTATTTCTATCTCTCAGCAGAATTGGAGTTCTAAAAAAGATGTGTTGGTAAAGTATTCTCTGTGTGCATGCCTAAATGTAGCATAAATAGGTGTCTTTTTCAGGAATAAGAATATTTTATAAGTAAATAACACTTAGAGTGTGCTCTGCCTGATGATTATGTCTTTGGCTGGTTTACTGAAAGATTAGAAAGGTATAAAAGAATTTTAAAAGACCTTATAAAAATAAAGACTGAATGCAATATTTGATGATTTGCCAAACTGGATAGAAACTCAAGTTAAGATCCTCTTTGTTAGTGCAGGCAAATTCAAGTAGGACTCACTGCCTTTCTGCACAGGAATTACCAAACAGTGACTGCTCAGTTATTCTTGAATTTGTAATTTTTATAGACTGTAAACCAGATTCTAATCATGTATCAGGCTATAAATCCAGTCTCTTCCACCTCATTAAAGTATTCAGTTTCTCTGGATTTAGTTCTAGTTCTGTGAGTTGCAGAATCTGAAGTACCCTTTTCACAAAATATCCCTTCTCTTTTCCACAATTAAATTAATCTTTTTGACTCTTAATCATAAGAGACTGGTCTGACTGGGAAGAGCACCCTGTATGTGCAGTTTGCCTGTTCTGTGAACAACAAGCGGACACCACAGAAAAACTGTATCTTCACATGCAGGTAAGACTTGTTTTAAATAACAGTTCTTTTACCACTTTGGAATTCAGAAGCAGGATTGTAGTGTCTTTGTTTAGGTAAATCAGTTGCTGCATTGGGATGCTGTCTTTAGCGCAGAACCAAAGTACCACATGCATCTCCAGCTTCTGTTTTCTAAAAGATGCAGAGGAGCCAAGTTCTATGTTGTGGCTATGACTAGCTATTACCTGTGAGCATATAGGCTGGCACCGACAATAAAGAGGTAGCACCTTTAATATTACTAGTGGCTTGATAGTTTAATACACTTAATGGCTAAGATCTGTGTTTCAGTTTTAATAAACTATTTGACAGGAGCATTGCAGTTTAACAGAACACGAAAGCTTGTGATGAAACAAAACTTGGGGGGGGGGGGGTTTTATGTATCAGTGTTTGCATGACTATATGCATATGTCTGTGTCAGTCTATGAAAAGCTGAGCTGTTTTTAACTTGAAATAGTAGAAGTAGTGGAAATAAGATATTATTTTCTTTCCATTTTTTCCTGCAGAAATCACATGGATTTGACTTTCCTAAAATAAAGTCAGAGCATGGTGAGTAAGAGACGCTGTAATTGTCAGCATTTGTCACTGGTGTGGAGAAAACCACATCATAAGAATAGTGGAAAACAACTGTATCAGTTTGATTTTTGTTTGGACATTTAACTTTTCCATTATGGAAACTGTTTCTGCCAGCTTACAAAAGAAAGCCAAGAACGCTTTACTTTTCTGGAGCTGTTGTTAGTGCCAAGGATGCGTGCTATTTTCTTTACAACTGTTGGATTCTTTTGCAGAGTAGCTTCTACAAATACCCACTTTATAAGTCCCAGGTCTGGCTGCTGGAGCCCTAGAACTATTATTATAATTAGTAGTAGTAGTAGTATTAGTATTATGCCGATTAATACTTGCTTGCAAATTAGAAGGCTGTGCTCTAAGCTTTGTTTGGCCCATGTTTGCTTTCTGCTGTAGACTAAGAGGAAGCAAAGTGTTTGCAATTTTTATATTAAAAGAAGGGCTAGTTCCCCTGCAGCTGGGAAGAGGCATATGTTCAGTTAATTTGCTGAGTTACAGTATCCAGGCAGTGCTGGTCTTCAGTAAACTCTTACCAATTTTTATGCTTAATCCAAGAAAACATTTGTAAATTAGGTCCTGTGTTTCCCAAGTTCTTGTTACTACCATCTCTCCCAGGTCTGAACTTTTATCAGCAAGTAAAGCTTGTGAACTTCATCAGAAGAGAAATCCATCATTGTCGTTGTTACAACTGCCAGGAGAAATTTCAGTCTAAAGGAGGATTGATAAGTCATATGGAAGAGACCAAACACATTATATTCCTGCCAGCCAGGTCTACATGGGATCAACCACAGTAAGGGCAAATACGTCTCTTCCAGCATTTATACTGTTATTTGATAATGTCTGTAAAACAGTAAATTGAAAGTTCTGGTTTTTGCCAGTGCAGCAGTGCCCTGAGCTCCCCAGCTCTCCTGGCCCAGATGAAACCATAAGTGGTTTCAAAACTATGCAGAATTAGAAATCTCTGTACTGTCTGAAGCTAAAATAAACATGTGATACTGCTCGTCTTGTTGCATCCAGAAGGCACTGTCCCCATAAGTTGTGTCTGCACTGTCAAGTCAGTATGCTAGAGAAGTTTATTTTTGCAATATTCTCTTTTGCCTGTATTTGCAGTTGTGCAGTACACGGTGAAAGACATACATGGTCAACTCAGACCACATTCCCTCCTGGTGGAACCAAGGTTGAGTCTCTGCACTAACATGACATCTTGATTGTCCCTCTTGTCTCATGAGGTCTTCCAGCCATTGGCTCTCTACACAAATGAAATTTGTGCCTGGGAGGGGCATCTGGCACATATTTCATTGCTAGTAAAGATACATTGTGGACATATGGTTCTAGAACCAAATCAAACCCTTCTATTGCATGTCTAATGTAGATACATGCATAGCGTAACTTAATACCTAACTTAAGGCATCAAAACAAATTATTTTTTTACTCTTAGTTTTCCCTGTAGCAAATAGAGAGAGAGCGTAATATAACACTGGTTCAGATTTTAAGTAGGCTGTATAGATCTGGGGGACGATCCATAGGTGGTAGAGCACAAGGAACGTTCTAACACAAAAACCTTAGTTCAGCATTTGTTGTGGGACAAATCTGGATCTGCAGCCTCAGTTGTAACAACATGCAGGTGAAGAAAAAGAGGGAAGGACTTGTCTGTTGCCAACTGTTCTGTATGACTCTTCTAAGATGCACATGCTGGTTGATTTTTTGGGCATGCTGTTTGCTTTCATTCCAGACAACCAGACTTTCTCATTTTTCTGTTTTAAAAATCTAATCTCAAAAAATGTGCTCTGTCTCTTTCAAACAAAATATGTGACTATCTAGTAATTATGCCTTGTTGCTTTCAGGTATTATTTTCCTACCTATGAAAATGATACACTCCTATGTACGCTGTCAGACAGTGAAGATCTGATAACTGAGGATCAAAGTGAAGATATCCCTGTTGTAAGTGAAGACATAGGCAATCTAAAAGCTCTCAAGCAGAGCAGTGTTTTAAACCAGCTCCTGCATGAAGAGAAGAAGAGTCAGGAGAAATGTTGACCTTGAATTACAGTTGCTGACCTTCAAGTGTTTCTTCTGTAAGACAAAAAAACCCAAACATTCTTTCACTAATACTGGAATACTGTTCAACTCATAAATGTTATCACTGGGCAAATATTACCTGAATGGGAAAGCTAAATAAAATTTAAGTGTAAACTTTTCTGGTTCATCTTCCTTTAAATTCTAACTTTAATTGTAAAATAAATGCTGGATTTTCTGCTTGGCTCTCCAAGTACTCTTTTGTGTTATTCACAAATAGGATTTTTCATCCTTTTTTATTATTATTTTTTTCTGAATATAATATAATCAGAGTTCTATTTTAAGGCCATCTTGTGAAAGGCACGAACAATTGAGACAATGTATCTCGATATATGAGCCAGTGAGTGAATCTTCTATATGTTTTTGCTGTCAGCATACAGAAAAGAGCCTGAATTCTTGGTCTGTTACATAAGCAAATTTTGCTGGTTTTAACCTTAAACATTCTTCAAAGTGAAAACAGATCTGTATATTCTGTATAAGATACCTGGTGCCTGTTCTGGAAACTGGCTCAGAAAACCAGTGAAGCCTGTGGATATCTGACTGTATGAAAAGCTGCCAATCCAAAGCCTAAAAAAGCATAGGAACAATTGCAATCTTGGCTGCATCAAAGATCCAAAGAATTTAACATAGACCTTTTGTATAGTCATGACCTGAGATGCAAAAGAAATTACTTAGGGCATTGCAGACACATAAATCCAGATTAAATCCTCAAAATGTCAACTCAGCTGTCCATTAAAGTTCATATATTTCCTTTGATATTGAGCTTTAAAGTACCCAAAGTAACAGAGAAGGTCTTCAGCATGTCCAGAATGCATCTCAGTCTTGATAAGGCAAAGCAGCTCAGAGCATAGGTAGGTCTTGCTAGGATGATCCAAACTAGGTATTCCTGCCTCTCTTTCTCCTCTGAAGTAGTTCCAGAGTTCAGGTTTGGCTTTCTGTAAGATGTATAACTGCTTCCAAAACTGGTAGCACATTCTTTTTTCTTCTTTAGGTGGGTGTTAGAGCACTTGTTCCAAGTATGGGAGTCTCGGCTCTCTGCCCTTCCCTGCCTGGGAAGATTCAAAGCCACAGCTTTGCCTTTGCACAGCCCTCTTGACCTGCTATCAGTAAGAGTTGTTATTTGTCATTATATGGTAATTGAAGATTATATGGCAGTTCCTGGGAGCAGGGGCTGAAGCTCAAATCTTTATTTGCGTTCTGTTAAGCTTCCATACCCAGCCTAATTCATCCTGCAGTGTCTTTCCATCAGCTGCTTCTACTTTGCATTGAACTTGCTTTCTCCTGGTATTACCCTTTCACCCACCAGCACCTCCTTTTGCTTCGCCTCTCTTATTTTCTCTTGGGCCCAGGTGCTCTAGAGATAAGTTAGAACAACAGGACGCTGAAAATGGGCTGAGGAAGACAGATGAGCCATTTAACTGCACAATGAAACAGAGACAGAAGCAATATCTGACTTTGTTGAGGAAATGGGATAGAAGTGGCTCAGCAGGTGCTGAGAATTCAGACAAAAGAGGGGGGCAGGTGTAGTCATATGTGGAACAACCCCCATATTTTTGAACTTGAGTATCTGACCATCTTAATAAGCTGTAGTCTGTACTTCTTGCATTTGTGAATTTCTTCTTTCACGCAGTAATTTCAAGGGCTGTTACTGCTTGCGGTTTTTTTCCTCTTGTATAATTTCTTCCCAAGCAGTTATTTTCCTTCTAAATTAGAAATTGATTCCAGTATTTGCTTTTCAGTCAGATACTTAGCTGAGGTGGGAGTAAGAGTTGACGGGATTTACATTAATGATAAGTGCGTTGAGCAATGGAAAAAAAATCAGCAAGAGAGCTGTGGCTAAATCAGCAGCGCATTAATGCGTTTTATGGAAAGCCCATCTCAGACAGGCACGTTAAAGGAAAGACAAAATTTTACTGATATATCATAAAGTGAAGTTGCAAAACGTTTCTTAATCATGAGGAATGTGATGCTGAGTCACTCAAATCCCCAAAATATTAAATCAAGAATGTTAATACCACCAGTATGGAATGACTGCTGTTCCTGGTTCTAACAGAAATTTGAAATAGCAATTTATGAGTGTAGAATGAAGATAACATCTTGAAAAACTTGTGTAAATAACAGGGATCAGTTGTCTTTCTTGGGTTTTTGTGAAGTGGAAAAGGTACTTTAGAAACATTTATCAGCAGTGCATAACTGTTCACTGAAAATACAAGGAACATGAGGAGTCAAATTAGGGTTGACCTTGTTGCTTCACATACGAACAGCAGACAACAAAGTAGGTTCAATGTCTCTGTAGGTTCACAGAAAGGGTTGAGTGTTTGGTTTCTACAGTAAAATTGGAGCATCTTCGTTTAGCACAATGATGCTTCTAATTGACATTTTGCTGGAGCATACTGTATTTATTTGTATAATGGCCATAATTTTCCCTGGGCATTCTTGTCCTCTTATCTAAAGCAAAGCTAACATCAGTGTCTGTTGTAAGAATGAAGTGATCTTTTTGTCACAAGCAGGACACACAGTTACGATTGCATACAGTGTATAGACTCAGCTATGACATGACTGAATACGTTTTTCTAACAAAAGAGCATTTTTGGAAACATTACAACAAAAATAATGTTGCCATAAGTCATGGAATGGACAGAGAGTCTCAAGTCTCATCTGACTTGAGAGACTCAGATCAAGAGAATCAGTAGTGCTGACTGGTATGAAAAAAGCAACACTAGTTTAAGTCCAATGCACATTTCTTACCATAATATTTCCTCTTAGCCTAGATCTTGACTCCTTATCCACGTTCACTGTGCTTTATCTAAAGCCATCCCCTTGTTTAGAAGGACCTGGGTAAATGAAGGAAAAGCCTCGTGGCCTGGTGACTGGGTAATTCCTTCTGCCCTTTTTACAAATACCTTAATTATGTCTTTGATACTCCTCCACATGCAATTTATTCTGACAATTCTGTACAGACTTAATCTGACTTAACGAGTTAATGGTTGTTGAGTTTCATTTAAGACGCTAACTGTTTTCAGTTTCTGTATTACATTTGTCTGGCATGCTGTGAGAGAGCTGTCAGTGGCTGCTCTTGGCTGGATAAATGGGAACCGGCGTGCCAAACACTGAAATAAGTCTCTGAGAAGTCTCTCTGCTGTTGTCATTTCTCAGTGCCGTCACTGCTTCTGAAGTCTGGTTAGATTTCTACTAGTGAGTGGGATGTTTGGTAAGATGTTTGGTATCTCTCTCTTTCTCCCATTTTACGGAGTGGTTGACCTAAATCTGAGAAGAGAAACTGAACTGTGAACAGAAGTACAGTCACTTTCTTCCAAGATTACCAGTTTCCATGCTCAAATTCAAGTCCAGAGCAGACACTGGACATAGTTCTTGGTAACATCTACCGTCATCTGCCATCCACTGACACTGAGCAGCAGCAAATTTCACAGCTTGGCTTATGGTTTGTTGCTGTAGTAAATGATCTTGCATTATTTGCATTTTACTTATATGTATACAGAGGCAAAGAAGAGGTGCCTGGATAAAAGGTGTTTCTTATGGGGCAAGATGAAAAATATTTTGTTTTCACCATGAGTTTTTGTCAAGTCATGATGCTTTCTGGGCCTTAGTTACAATCGAACAAGTGAAGCGTCTATGCTCAAATCGTGCCCTTGTCTATCTCTGCCAGGTACATCAAAACTTGGTGAGGTAACAACTGCCACATGGAACAGGTATTTGTAACTCTGGAATTAATTATTGCCTCCATGTACTAGTCATTAGAATCACCTGCTGCAGAAATACTACAGGCAACAGGGGCTGCACGAAGAACCTAGTTCATGTAAAATTCATTCCTTTTCTCCATGAGCACTGTTCTTCCCAGTGTTTGGGTTTGTTGTTTTTTCTTTTTTCCTATTGGAAGTTTTCTGCTACTAAGTCACACTTAATTTGACTTCTTCCACCAGTGATAGTTTTAGTTTCTTCTTGAATTTGGTTTTACAGCTTTTCCCAGAGTCTTGCTCATGAAGATACAGATAAGTTAACTATTTTAGAAATTACCAGGTAACCCCTTATTTGAGCTCACATTTGGTTTTTTTTCCTCCCAGACAAATTCATTCTCCATAGGAAGAGCAGGGGAATTTAGGATATTTAGAACTAAAAATACATCAGTCATCCTTGCATAAATTTAGATAGAAATAAAAGCTTTTTCCTGCCACAAATGTTCTTTGGAACACAGTTCTCTCCATCTGGTTTACCATCCTGAGGCTGAGAAGCTGCCTGTGTGTAGATTACATATAAGCCTAATGTCTGGGCTTCCATTATAACCAATAAATGTAGTCTATGGGTCCTAGAGTCATTCAGCTCAGATTTAGGTAACACCTAAAATTTTATTCAGTTCCTTGCCCATAGACATCTAGTGTCATCTGAGATGCTTGAAAATTCCTGGTCTCCAGAAGCTTCTCTTGAAGGATGCTGATGTCTCAGAGGCCTTGTGTCCATTCTGTCAACTGCATATGAGTATTTCAGATACCTTACAGCATCTCAGGTGGGACTGAGGCATACCTAAGTCTAAGCAGCTAAATCCAGCACCTTTGGCTCGTATATTATTATAATTAGTAGGCGGCATTAACTAAGAAATGCCGCCTAAAATGCCGGAAACTAAGGCACCTAGGTCACATCTGTTCTTCTATATCTGGACTCCTAAATTTAGTTATATTAATTTAGAGCTGAATTCTACCTTACTATTGTAGAATTCATTTAATCTGAGAGTAGATGTCTACACATATCAGATTATTTGCCTTCTGGGATGGAGAGAGAGCTAGCTTCAGCAGCTACATTGGAAATATCTAAAACTAGTCATTTAGCCTCTGCTGCTCTCTTCTCACAACAGCTTCAGGGACAGGAGGGCAGTTGGTTACTTTCTGGCACGTACAGTCACATGTTAAGTTACCTTCCCTGAATCAAGGAAACTCAATTGTAATCTGCTGTTAAGTAGATGCTTGTTAAACAGGAGTAGTCAAGCAGCTGGAGAAGTTCTGCAGGTAGGTTCTGACAACTTTGTTCTTCCTGCCCATGAACTATTACTGTGTCTGCATTTCTGTCTTGGAAGTCCCTCCTGAGACTGAATATGGGTGAAAAAGATTATAATAGAAGTCCATAGAGCATATAGAGGAATATGGCTTGACTATCCCTCTCCTACCTTTCTAACCACATCCCAGGTTTTTCATTCATATCTCAATTTTTTTTTTGCTTATAAGCATTTTCGGTCAAGAACTATCTTTTCTTTTTTAAAATTTTATTTCCAACATTTAGCATGTATGGCTTAACCAGGTTGAGACCAGCAGGCACTATTACAATGCAAAGTAATACCATTGTAATTATATCCCCCCAAAAAAGCGCTGTGGTTTATGGTGATTAATTTAGCCTGGCTCATGACATGAATTATAACACTCTATGTACTAACTCATCACAGAAGGCGGCATTAGATAGCACTTAAAATGGCACATAACCCTTTGGGGTGCCTTTGCAAAGGAAAGAGTTTGTAGCTCTGCACAAAAGCAGGACTGAAAGACCCCAGCAAAATGTGTCCTTTCCTGTAGCAGCTCATATCTTTCAGTACCAGCATAAACCAGAAGAGCACAAGGACTTAGGTGTGAGTTCAAACTAGACAGGATGCCACTAGGTGTGAAACCTAAGCAAGATATTAGTCATCGCTAATTATTATTTTAAAACCTACAGGCTGCTGGTGGTTTTTACAAGTTGTATGTCTGACTATATTGCAAAGAAAGTGTAAGGAGGAGCCTGATGGCATCAGGGGAAGGAAAAACATATTGTGCTTTGTCTGCACGCAGTGCTCCAGCGTGCCCAGGCGCTGCCAGACTTACCACTCCTGCAGCGTTTTTTTCACGGGTATCGCCGCTGGTATCGTTACTTAGATAAGAGGTATTCCAGGAAGCTCTGCTCTCCCCTTTAGCACCACGAAGAGCCCACGAAGTGCCAGTGGCAGCTCTCTAGTACTACTGCTAAGCACCTGAACACTGGTAAGCTCCAAAGGTATTATATATATAGATATATAAACAGTATAAACAGTTTAACTTCAGTACAAACAAATGCTTCAAATTTTCAGACTCTGCGGAGGTCGTGCAATGCATTTTTGTATTGCATGAAAATGTCGAGAAATCCCTCAGGATAATTACAGGCAGACTTTCGGCGTTACAGCTCCCCTGAGTGTTAGGAGGCTGACTTTTTTATTTCTATGCTCTCTGGAAATATCATAACAATATAGAAATAAATAATGCAGGAATCACTGATTGCTCATTAGAGAGTCGGTAAACTGCCTGCCACAGCTTTGCAGAGCTGAGCACTGCTTGAACCTTTGGGTGGTTTTAGCTTTAAACTTCCAATTGTATTGTTGTCGCTTTGTTACTTTCTGATGCATATCTGTCTTCACACTATTTACAGAAATATTGCTGTGAGTCTTCACAAATATTTAACCAATTTCAATAAAATGCCTGGTATTTTTATTTGAATCTAGGTGAAATAAAGAGTAAATAAGCAAGGATGGAGCTTAGCATTTGAGAGGAAGGATCATGAATGTGTGGCAATGTTGGCCTCCTATATTTTTACAGACAATGACTTAGCCTACATCCTTTGATAAATATTGTTACTTCCCTGTGTCTCAGTTTCCTAAACAGCAAGATTGTGGTTATATGATAATAACTACCAGGGGAAAAAAAGGCACATATAAGGTAGGATTCCAATGTATGCATGTAGCTTATCTGCATTAGTGAGGTTTCCATATTTGAAATATTTAGATTAAAAGGTGACTAGATTACTGTCAAAATAGTTACTCATTCCCAAAGAAATTTAATTTGGGGGGAACATTCCCATAAGGAAACAAAAGTCAAACATATTGAAAGTGACAACTTCAGACTTTCAGAATTTCTGATTTTCCATCACCTGAGGTTTTTCAGTAGATAATTAATATTATGTAAAAGATTTTACATAATTTGTCTAATTGCCCCTAATGGGTGTTTTGAAACCAGTTAGAGAGAGTTCCAATCAATATCTAAAATTAATGTCAACATTTAGCAAGCAAGGATTTTCTGGTATTTAATTTTGTTTCCATCTGAAAGAAGATTCCCTTAATGTGTTTCACAGTGTTTATCTACTGTATTTCTTTTGGACTTTGTGTGGATTAAAAAGAGTACAGTTGAAGACTCTGGCCTCTCTTGTTCCCACTGTTTTATTCCTCATCTCTGCTTCTGCCACCATCCTTCTCATTACACCCAGCCACCTCCCACTCCTTGGTCAGGTCTACCTTGCAGGCTTACAGGAGTCTTCCAGAGTGAAAGTTCAGGCTCTAGTTCTTCTCCCATGGGATGATCAAGTCCAGTAAGACTCTAGCAGAAGCTGAAAGCTGACCTGAAAAGAAAAAAAAAGGGCTTTAGGACTAGGAGATGGGAATCTGTAAAAATGATGCCTCAAGTACTATCTTAAAATGGAAGAGAAAATTGGATAATAAACTGGGTGGAAATCACAGGAGAGTCAGGGGACTCTCCTGGAACATCAAGTGGGAACTTACACTGACTTCCAGAGTGGCAGCAATGGCTGGAAGGAAAAAAAATAAGAAAGATGGTAAGACTAAACATTTTCTATTAGAATAAAAATACTAAGCTCAAAATATCAGGGCAACATTGGCCAGAAATAGATCTGAGAAAAACAAAGCTTCAAACTGTCATCTAAGCGGAAGTGGCAGTTGCAGATGAAGCCATGTAACGGAGTGAGGTATCAGTATATCATCTGGAAGCTAGACTAAGTATTATTTCAAGTAGCTAAAGGTTTAATAGAGCTTAGTACACCTGCAGGATGCCTCCCATGCAGGCTTAGGGCTTTGCAGAGGCAGGGGAAGGTAGTAAGTTCTGTTAAATGTTGGTGATGGGCCCTGGTCATGAAGTAAAAGGCAAGACCACATGCTCTGCATGTACATGGGTGATTGATGGAAAAATCTGTAGTTATGGGATCTTGCAAAAGGGCTTTTATGAATCAATAATTATAAACTACTTACTAACCTATTGGACATAATATTTGAGCATAATATAAACAGATGACTGGTGTCATCTGTTGTGCAGGCTGTGAATTAATGTTCTAGTGTGTACAAAATAGTAACAGGAATCTGGATTTTGTGTAATTTCAAAGAACGAGATAGTATTTCATCCTTTAAGTAACTCCGTTTTTATGTCTGCCTGTGAGAAGGCTATATCCATTCAAAAGGTTTGACCTTTTCCTCCAGGTTATAGAGTGGTTACTGCTTGCTCTTCTATTTTGTAACATGTTTAACTTATTGCTCCTCTGAATTTAGATAACAATTGAAATGGTCTTAGTTTAGACACATGGCAATAAGGCAGCTATTTGTTTAAAAAGTGGTCCAAGAAATCTCGTTTTCAGTCATTGATTTAAAATACTCTTTAGTTCCTTTCATTGTATTGATTTGTTTTATTAATGATTTTTAATTTATACTATTGTCTCACATCATGTGAAAAATAGGAGGCTTAGAGTCTGTAAACTGAAATTGGAAAAAAAAGCAAAAACCATGGGGGTACATCTTGAGATGCAGGATTTCCAGAAATGTCAATGGCATGCCAATAAGTGCTTACTTTCTTTTTTTTTTTTTTTCCCCTAGAATAATCAGTAATCTTGCAAAAATCTGAAATAAAATACTTTTAAAATTTATTTTCTGAAATTAAACTTAATTTTTCAGGAATAGGAGAAATTGAGATTACTTAGCACACAGAAAGTATTAGAAGGTATATTTACAAAGTAGATGTAATTTATTTACACTTGAATACCAAGGAATAGACAGAACAGCAGAGGTAGAACTACACTGCCCTAATAAATCTTTCCTAGAGATTTTCCTTCCCCTCCTATCCTCCGATGAATCCTGATGTCTCCAACCTGTAAGAGAATTCAAGAGTCCTTGGTTTCCCTGATTTCAGTGGGAGTTGCCAGGAGTAGGCAGCTTACAGACTCAGTCACCAAACGAATTCACTCCTGCTGCTGACTGCTGCAGACAGTAACTGCAGTAAGTCACGCTATAACGTATTTCTCTAGTGAGCAGCACTTGGTTTTATGACAAAAAGCTACATAAGTGCTTGCAAAGGCAGCGAGGAAGGGAAGGACACCTTTTCATTTTCTCCCCTCCCTTCTCTAGCACCTGAGTGACATCACTTCTCCTGTCCTCCAGCTGTCCTGAAGCCAACTGCCCTTTTATCTTATGACAAGTTGCCCTGGGCAAAATTCTCCTGTTCCGATGGAGGTGGAATGTTATGGTCTCCATCTAAGGAGAGCCAGAAGAGTGAGAAACCCCCCTCACTCCTCCTTTGAAGAGTGTGCTGTTTATATTCACCCTTCTCCACTTTGCGGCAGAGAATTTTATCCCTGCCTCAGCAGGCAGATGGTTCACTGTCAGTCCCCGATTTCCTTAATCACTCCTCCCCTTGAGGGCAATAGCTACTACACCAGTTAAAAACACCACTAGAGCCCTACTTACTGTGTTTCCTTTGCCCATAGCCTGTTGATATGGAAGTTCATACATGTGCACAGATTAATTTTCAGTGAAAACTCTGAATTTCCTGGATAAACCCAAGTAAGGACTTGGGTGCTTTAAAATTGAGTTAAGTAGAATGGTCCCAGTTCCCATGACTGTTTTTTTCCATCCAATGACTGCTTGTGTGTGGATTTTACACTGTTCTCTGAAGCAGGGATTGTCCCCCTGGGCTGACCACCCTCAGCATGGGCCTGTAGATCTGTGCCTGTTTTGGCCCCATGTTCTTGTGCTGGCCTTTCTCTCATGTGGTGAAACATCCATGAGACTGGAAAATGTTTAAGATAAGTCTGCCTGTGCAGGAGATACTTGAAATCATTTTAGGTGGAGGAAGAGACAGGACGAAATCCCCACTCCCGTGCAGCTGTACTAACTAGGCTCTTAGATGGCAATTCCACCCACAGCATGAAAGCAAGCAGTGAACACCTTTCAGTAATTTAAAACTAGATTAAAACAACCTCCAGGGGAGACTGTGGGCTGCATAACTTACCTAAAAGAATTTTCTGCAGCTTTCATTGAGGCAATTGCATGCTAGCGAGGAAAGGGCTTTTGGATGCAAACTTTGTTGTTCTTTTCTGCTGGCTCCCAGATTCCTATGCTGCCTGGTCTGGGTGTCATTTTAGGATGCTTGTCCCTAGAGCGGGAACACAAGTACCAACTCAGAGCTCTGTATTTCATGGCAAGGGCAGGCACGTAAGAGTTGCTACACAGTGTCTGAGCTACTTGTAAAGGCACCAGCACTTCCTTCCATATGTGTAGGGCTGGGTCCTGAGCTAAAGAAGGATCATCAGCATGGAGAAACTGCAACACTAAGCAGTGACCAGAGCTGACTTGCTTTATCACTAGCTTGGTTATGGAACTACATCACTGCAGTGGCAATAAGAAGCCACAATCTGAGGCTCGAGGCAGCTCTTTCATGTCAATACTGTTAAACTTCTTCAAGCCTTGCCGGTAATTGCTACAAAAGTAAAAAGCACACATGCCATAACAACTGCCGCAAGTTTGCCATTATTCGATTAACAAACTGAAGAGGTCTCTCCTGTCCTTTTCTACACAGTGTTTCCATTCCTGTTTGAAATTGGTTTTGTCATCGGTGACAGATTGCAAACTACCTTACCTTTAGAAAGTTGACTGCTTTAGGCTCTGCATCCATTACTGTCATTTAACACATTGGAAGAAATGTAGAAACAACTGCTGCTTCCACACAGCGTGCTACAGACTTCCTATGAAAAAAGTCAGATGTGATGTTTTGACAGTGCACATTGCTTAGCATGCAAGGCTTCTGAAATTAGCCACTTAATATGCTGGAGTCAGTGGACAAACTACAAATAGCTGCCTGCTTTCTCAAAATGTTGAATAATTTAAGTTCACAAATTCACTAATCTTTAGAGGGAATAAAAATGAGTTTGTGTCCTTTGGAGGAAAAAAAAAGTTCCACCTGAGATAGGCAAAACCACTGCCACTGAAATAGAAAGGCTGAAGTGTGGCAACTTCCCAGAATTACACAGGAGTAGCACAGAGCAGGAATATTCAACCCTGTTTTTTCAGGACTCGCAGACACCCTAGGAGCTTGTGGCACATGCAGAGTCATGTGTGCAGGATATGAACTTGCTTTTCTTGGTCACTTTGGAAGCAGCCCCCAGAGAGCCTGGTTGGAAACCACAGATTTAGGACTTTCAGAAAAAAGGAAGGGACTGTGTCCCACTTTCTGGTTAGTGGGTGCAACTCGGCTTTATGAAAAGATACGTTCTGTCATGTAAAAGTTATGTATAGACTGCAATAGGTAGATGGCTGACCTGAAAGAACAGAAAGGCCTGTGGGGCTGGAAACCCCTGTAACCAGCTGTGCGGTGCTTCATCTTGTAATTCCTGCTGCATGGCTTTTTTTGTTTTTAATGAAATAAATATTCATAGAGATACAAGTTTGGGTCTCTGAACTCAAATCATTCCTCAAGCAGTCAGTCCAGTAATATTAAAGAAGAGCTCAAGTGATTCTGAATCATTGATACACCTAATGATCTTTTATTCATTATTTTCTGTGCATTATTGATTGTACCTTTTGCTCGTTTTGCTCAGAGGGAGTTCATTGCATTTGGGAGCTGGGAGTTTGTACCACTTGACAGTTGGACTGCAGGCATCTCCTAGACTCTAGGAAATTAATTTCAGAACCTTAATCACTGTGCACATTTGCTGGTTTTCAGTGATTGGCCAGCATCCAAAAGGTAAGATACGTAAGGTGGTTTCTTCAGACAACAAGTGCCGAGAGAGCATGTAGGTGTTCAGCTGTTATTGAGGGGAGGCATTTAGAGCCTGTGCCATCAGCCAATCTCTTTGTAGGGTCAAGTATTTTTATATTTTGTAATTAATTTCCAGGGAATACAATATTGTCTCTCTGACCCTATCCAAAATGTTTTATTAAAAGAAATCCATTGATTTGGGGTTTTCAGAGTGTTTTTTAAAAATATTTGTACTTTTACTCAGATTAGCAAGTCAAGCACATGCATTATTATCTGCTGATAGTACTTTTTCCTTCAAAAGCCTTATGGAGCACTCATTTTTGCGAGGACACGTCAGACAGTCTCTCTTCAACTTACTTGAGTATAATGCAACTTAATGCAGGTCATACAATCTAACAAGAGCATACAAAGCTGAGCAGCTGCATTTGCTGTTCTTACTAACACTGACAAGGCCTCTTAAGATAAGGGAATTGAAAATTTCATATAATATTTGTGCCTTTTCATTTGAAAGGCAGTTTATTCCGGCCTCAGAAGCTTGCCACTCACAACTTCTGTGTTAGCACCTGGGGTTTTGTAGCGAAAGGAGTGAGGGGAAAAAAATAAGGCATAAATGCAGTTGCATTAGATGAAACTGCCAGTAGAAGGGCAAAAGCATCTAACACAATGGTATAGAGTAACACCCTTGTCTTTGCTGGCCAGTTCACAGAAAAATGCTGAAATGGAGCTCCTGGTCCAGCATAGTGTCTTCATTTATCAATATGACTTTCCTTCCTGAATTGAGGCAATTTGGCAAACATGTTTTCTTGCAGAGCAAATTTTGAGTTTCAAAAATACTAAATCTATTTATCAGCCTAATCTACTGATATCTTTCTAAAGAGCCTTATTGTATAAACCACGCTCAGCTGTTTCTTTTAATTCAAAGAGGCTTATCCTATCCTAATCACGTTTTCCATATGTACAACCTGGCAAGTATTTTCTATTAAGGGATAAATTAACCAACAAACATAAAGAGAAAGTAATAAGTTCTCCTCTCTGGAGATCTCACTGAGTGTATCTCAAGTATCAGAAAGTAAGTTTAATGATAGCCCTTTTTTTCTACACTTGAAGGTGAAAAAGCTGAATTTATTTATACGGCTGTTTTTTTATGAAAAAAAAGGTATTGGGGGAAAGACTCCATTTGAAAAAAAGAAAATGATTTTTTTCTACTTGTTTCTGCATATTAACTTCCCAACATTCTTTTTTCTTTTTGCAAGTGTCCTGTAATTCCATATCAGTGTTCTTCATCCCACACTGATAAGCACTCCCATATGCTGTTGTGGGCGCAACGTCCTTAAGGAAGAGACAGGATCTCTGGAGATCAGAGCCTAAAAGTGCTTGGCGTGTATGAGCAGTGACTGCCCAGATTCCCTGTTGTGGGTACAGAAAGATGTAAAACAGATGGAGGTGTTAAAAACCAGATAGAATCTCTGTGTTTGATTCCTAAATCCTTGTTTTATAGGTTATATTCTTGGATTAGATAGGACAACTATTTAATGATTCAGTAGGCTCTCATTTAAAAATATTTGGAAGTTTTGATGTTACACTACCCAATACAAATCACATTATTACATTCTTGCCACTGCTTCCTTATCCTTCTCCCCTGTCGCTTCTCTAATCCTATTTAGGTCCTGGGGTCTTAGTGTCAGGAATATATCCATATGTATTTGTGGAGAGCCGTAAAACCACAAGTACCTTTTCTGCTTTGACTTAGGTTCTGGCCTATAATAAAAAATTAATGATAATATTAGCTCCCAGCTCCTTCTTTTGAGCATTAGGTAGGTGCATTTTCTCATCCTCCATAAGCAGTTATCATCAATTTATAATAAGGCTTAGCTACTTCACTGGAGGATTCTATACAGTTTTCCAGCTGGCATATAAACAATACTTTCTTAATATTATCAGAAACCACATCTTTACTTCCCTGAAGTATTTCATTAATGTATTACCCTTGTTTTCTAGCGTAACCCCATTCTACACTTTTATGTTTACAGAACTTGTTGGATTCACCTAGAGCAGGGACTCACAGGATCCTGTAATTGCAATGAGAAGGTCTAACCATTACATGCTGAAGTCTTAAAACTGGTAAAAATTCTAGTGCAAACTTTTGCCCTTGTCAGGAAAGTTGTTCTCCAGAATTACCTGGAAGTCATTAAGGCACTTGTTCTTAAGACTATTAATCAAACAGGGAGGCTAGCACTATTCTTACCATTTCCAACACTCATGCTTGGAGGAACCTAAGCAGCAAGCCAGCTGTGTTAGTTGTGATGATAAAAGGCATTTTTAAGCATCACGTTGCATTTTTTTAGATCTTTAAATAAAATGTACTGAAATACTCAAATACAGTGGCAGTAAAGCTACATATATGTAGGTATAAGATAACTAGGTTTAGGCAAGAGGGAAGGATACTGTGCACTATCATGCAAGAATCCCAGGTGTACCTTCAGGATAAGGTGGCACCTGCATGCCATTTTTACTCACTGTGTATGTGTTTGCAGCAATTGCTTTTAGAATATTATACTGAAAACCTTTTCCTGTTTCCAACACAAATTCACTTGCATTCACGTGGGAGCACACTCTGCTGTTGTTACTAACTGAATGCTGAATAGTGTCTCCCTTTTCCAAATAGAGGTATTGCTCACCAGGAGTGAAGGAATTTGAATGCAAGCCCATAGTTACCCAGTGGGAATGAGGAATTATTTCTTATCGTCTCTCTGCAATTTCGGCTTCGGTGAAACGCACAGTCTTACGTGTGACTACCATTATCTGTGCAGTGAAAGTCTTTGCTACTCTCCAATAACTGTGCTAGGAAAGCTGTGAAAACAGAGCTGCATATGTAGGCTTTTTAGAGAAATGTTTTTTCTGACTTGACCTGGGTCTGCTTTGAGTTTAGGTTGGAAACCTTTCCAACTCAGAACTCATGAGGGTACGTGTCTCTGGCATGAGGCAATTACAGCTGCAGAGAAACACCAAGCTACGTCCAAAGAAGAGCTATAGGGTATGGTATTATGCCTTGTAGACATTCCTCAAGCTGTGACAATTTTTGCATGGTGCCTGCATGTTACAGAGATTGTGCATGTTATAACTGGGTTGGCCATTAAAAAGATTTCCACGTTAGTGAGAGGACGAGGTAAGGTCTGCTAGAAGTTTGTGCCAACTAAACATCCTTGCTTTAAATCTTTGTTCACGGTAAGAAGGTGTGTTAGGGCCATTCCAAAAGTAACCCCTCTACTCTCGCTGCCTAAGGACAGGGAGGCAAAGGTTAAATCACAACTCGTCAAGTCCTTTTTAAGAATCAGTCATGTATTAATCCCATTGAGCAGCCTGCTATGGTTGGAGGCATGAGATGATACACAGACGTGAGAAAAATCTCTTACATCAGCCCAGGACTGCACTCAAAAGTTCATGTACAACAGCAGGGCTCAGTTAAATGCTCAATTACTGTGAATACCCTGCAAATCTGGCATTTCCAGCAATCAGACATGCAAGTTAGGTGCTCCAAACAGCCTTTTGCAGACTGCTGTTTTGCAAATCAGGCTCTACAAGGTTAGAAGCAAGTCAGGAAAATAAGTGAGGCAAGGGGCAGCCTGGATAACTGCTTGTGAAACCCTTCTGTTGGAAACAGGCTCTGGGCCAGCTTTTCCTTTTCTATGATGTTTTCCTTTCAGGTTTAGGTCCACTGTCTACCTCCGCCTCTTTTGAAGATTTTTTTTCCTTTGAACATTGCGTTCTTGCTTCACAGGGAAGCAGAGCCATGGGAGCACCAGCAAAAAAAAAAGCATTTGTATCTCCAGCATCCAGAGTTCTGGCCTCTGACTTCGTCTGCTTCGGGCACCTCACACATATTCAAACCCCTTACAACCCCAGTCACTGCTGGCAGCAGTGGGTTTGCCAGTTCCCAGTTTCTTTGAGCATTAGAGGTATTATTAGGGCATCACCTACTTCTGCAAGAGAAGAAAATTACTTGGAAACCCATGTAGCAATTGGAACCTAATTTTCTTAAAAAGATTAAGAGGCTTTTTTTTCTTTTTTCCTTAAAAAAATAGGATCCCAGCTTGATAATGCCTAAGAAACCTCTGAAACACTTGCTGAGTTGGTTGAAATACATAAGCCTAAATTAGATTCTCTGCAGGCAGTTACAGAAACTCGAATCTGGAATACTGATCAGGTAAGAAACATGACTGTTGAAAAACTGTGGTGATGTATAGCCATGTTTCACAGTCTAACTTTGCCCATGCATGCTTCAGGTAACAGACCAGAGCAGTCAAGTGCCTGCAGTGGTTTTGGTGGGAGGCTCATCTTTATTTTGAACATAATTAATGCTTTCCTGCAATGCACATGCCCCATTTGGAGGTCTATGACATGTCTTAAACTGCACATCCACATCAGGAAAAGTGAATCAAAACCTTTCCTAAGCCAGCCAGATCTTCCTCTGGAGTGCATCAGACCATCACGCCGGCTGTCCCTCCACCATGCCACTGGCCAGCCTGGCTAAGTCTGCCAAGCATTGCCACCCATCACCAGCAACTTTCTGAGCCAGCTCTTGCTCCTTGCAGCTCCAAAGGCTTGGCACCGTTCCAGTCTCTGGCAAGGACATCTCCACATGGAATACATGAAGCCCTGTCCAGGGCTGTCTCAAAGCCAAGCCTAACTTTGTTTTCTCTGGGGAAAGGGGAGTCTGGTGCTTCCCAGCTAGCACAGTGGAAGATGCACCATCTGCTGTTGGCTGTGTGCTAAGTTGCTTGTGTTTTCAGGCATCTGATGTTTCAATACTATACACCTTTAGTAGAGTATACACCCTAAGAAGTGTTCTTCTTTAGGGTGAGTATGTGGTTTGTAGCACATTTTCAGAAGTTGCAAACTGCATGGGAAGTGGAAGATGTTGCAACTCCCATGAATGGTGGGTGCAAAACCAAGCTCTATCAACAGAGTTGCCAGTTTCAGAAGAGTTTCCCAGTATGCCATGGCCATGTACTAATGGCACAAATACCTGCTGCCAGGAAGGGTCCAGCAAGTCTGGGCTACTTCTCTGAAATTTCCAAGCACAGTGTAAATGCCCTGTGAAGTGTGGAATTGCTACTTTTTTCACTTTCAGAGAGGGATCAAAGCTTTGAGAACCCAAGGAAAGAATCACAAGAGGTGTCTGAATATGCATCTGCCTTTTAGATATTTAAGCTCATCACTGAACTTCTCAAACGCAACTTTCAGCAGACATTTAATCCCAGAGACAACTGTGTCACTGTAGCAAAATCATAATTTGGAACAGATTCTTGTTAGAGGATTCAGGAGGCAAATAAAAGCATGTTAATTTAATCATGTTACATTTTATATAATAGTTTGTAGTAAATTTGCTTAATATTCCCTCCATGTATCTTCTTACTAACACAGCACAAAGACTAGATGCAGGCTGGTGATTTCGGTTTGTGGCAACCACGACATTATGAAAGTTATTTTGTTTGTGTGGCAAAAAAAAAAAAATTAAAAATTTGTTTTGGTCAGTCAGACACATTTCATTTTCATATTTTTATCTTAAAGTTGGAATTGAATAAATGGCAATAAAGACAGAAACTGACAATTAGTTACAGAAAATGTTGCTTGCTGCCCATTTAAAAAATACTAGTGAGCCATTAATGGGCCAATTTGCCTTCCAGCTGAGAACCAGTAACTTCTTTAAGTACTGAAATGCACCACTATTTAAAAAAATAAAGGTACTTCAAAAGAGGAAGACAAGATATTCAGTACAAAATTAAGATGTTCTCAAAATAAGACCTTTCCCTGTAGGACCTTTGGGGCTAAGCTAGTCTGCTTTTTCAGCAGAGGAATATAGTGCTGGAAAGGTTGTGAACAGCTCTTTTTAAAATAGTGAAGGGGATGAGTCTAATGGAGCGCATGCCTATCATGAGTTTTCTGATTAATACTGTAAGATGGATGGAAGATTGACTGGCTGATTCACACGCCGTCCAGGATTCCTGTCAGGGAGAGGAGAGCTTTGTGGAGATGAGGAAGAGAACACCCTCCTTTGTGGCCACAGCAGAGACCACTGCCCCAGCAGCCTAGGCAATTAAAAGTTGAATCTCGAGCCAGAAGGCTGCACACACCAGGCAGTGCATGTAGCAACCTGCCCAAGGCGCCGCGGCTGAGGTTGCTCCTGACTTCTCTGTACAACAAAAATCTCTTTGGAAATTCAGCAGCAAAGTACATAGACAATAAAACTGCTCAAATCCTAAAACAAACACATCATAACTACAGAGACTCAGAGACAGTAGCTCTGCTTTAAATGTATGAAACCAATGGTCTTTTTCTCAGGCTGCAGCAAGGGAGAGACCAATTCTCATCTTGGTTCATTGGTACAAACTTCTGAAGACAGGACAGCAATAGGTGGTTTAAAACATACCTCTGTGTCTGCAGCGGTGTTTTAAAATAATTTTCCCTTCTGGTGAACAGATACAAAAATGATCTAATAGTCTATTATAGTATCTTTAATGATCTGGTTCCTATCTGTTCTGCCCTCCCAGGTGGTCCAGAGATATTTTAGTACTCATCATAGACAGGTTCACACAGAAAACTGATCATAGTTTTTGTGTCTGCAGCATCATTCCATTACCACAGGCACTGCTAATAGAATAAATGAAGAGATCATAATCTGTCTGTTACTCTGCTGACATGAATATTACCCTGTCATTTGAGAAATCTTAAAATCAAATTCTCCATGTAAACCACTGTCACTTGAATGACTTTGCTGCACAGATCTTAATGATGACAAAAACCCAGAGCAGAATTCAGACTGGCTTTAAATATGTGCGTCTCATTCCTTCTGCTCTGCCAAGTCATCAAAAGAGGAACACACAGACACACGAAATGATTCATGCAGGAAATCCAGAATACTGTGGAATTCATTCCTCTGCTGTGACAAGCTCATTTTAGTTTAATGCATTTTATTTCCAATGCAAATAGCTTTCAAGAGAAGACACTGCTTCCGTGTTTTAACCAGGTTATTCGGGATGTAGAGCAAGTGACATGCCTTGACACAGACAAGAATTAGCGAATACAGCACAGTGTTTCATGAACTCAGGCATCCTGCATTACAAACCTTCAGGCTGGAGATGTCAGTACTGCAGACACTCTTTACACAGGAGTCAAGTTTAAGTCAAGAAAACATCTCCCTGAAGGACTAGTAGGCTGGAGTCAAAGGTGAAGCAGTACAAAAGGAAGAATTTCTTATAAGTAATCACAGAGAAAAATGTATTAAAAAAGAAAAGAGAAAAGAGAAAAAAGAGAAAAGAGAAAAGAGAAAAGAGAAAAAAGAGAAAAGAAAAGAAAAAGGGGAAGGNAAAGGAAAGGAAAGGAAAGGAAAGGAAAGGAAAGGAAAGGAAAGGAAAGGAAAGGAAAGGAAAGGAAAGGAAAGGAAAGGAAAGGAAAGGAAAGGAAAAGAAAAGAAAGGAAAAGAAAAGAAAGGAAAAGAAAAGAAAAAAGAAAAGAAAAGAAAAGAAAAGAAAAGAAAAGAAAAGAAAAGAAAAGAAAAGAAAAGAAAAGAAAAGAAAAGAAAAGAAAAGAAAAGAAAAGAAAAGAAAAGAAAAGAAAAGGAAAGAAAATGAAAGAAAAGGAAAGGAAAAAAAGAAGAGAAAAGAAAAAAAAGAGAAAAAAGAGAAAATAAAGATGTAGAATATTTTAGATTGGTACCTCACTGGTTTTCAGCTTGCCCTAATCATTTGTATTGCTCCTGCAGTTACTCTCTGCTGTTACTGGCCTGAAAGTCCCCTTTGCATTTTTACAGGTTTTGAGCAAAATCCTGGAAACAGAGGGAGATCAGAGTTGTTTTTGTCACCAGCAGGCAGACTCTGCAGGGCAGCCCACAGTGGTAGGGAGCATCTGCCAGGGCTTCCTGGGGGTACAGCACAAGCCAGGGCTGCCCCTGGTTGTGCCAGGGATGCAGGCAAAACTTGGAGCCTTTTCTCCCTGCAGTAACTGAAAGCCAACTAACACAAAGCATAACTCACCCTTTTCAGGCCACAGGCATCTTCCTAGCCTCTTGATGGTCTCACCATGGCTGTGTCTTCTCCTGCATACACCTTGCCAAGGAGTCCCAAGTGTTCCATCGGTTGTAAGGCTGGCAGGCTCGACATCCTCTGAACAGCCCTCCTGCTGACCCAGCAAGGCAGGAACCACAAGCGTAGCACTGCTGCTTTCCTCTGTGGTCCCCTCCATGAGCACAGTGTGACCTGACTCACTGCCATCTGGAAATGCTGGAAGGTATCTGTCAGTTCACCTGTTTCTCTCAGCTCATGAACACCTTTATTTCCTGTGTCATCTATTCTGATCTCTAAACTTCCCCATCTGATTAGACTGAGCCCCAGTACAGATGCAGGCAGCTCAGCTCACTGCTGCCTGGTCCAGGGAAGGACCAGGGAGCCTCCAGACACTCTGTGGATGGAGCAGGGTGAGGGTAGGGGGAAGAGTCACATCATGCAGCCAAGGAGCTTACAGTACAAGGGATGGAGGGATCAAAGCCACCCCTCCTGTGTGTGTAGGGACAGAAACCACTCCTAGTCTGAAGGACACCAAGGGCAGGTTTCCTTTACTGCTGCCTGAGCCAATGCTTGGCTGTACCCTACTTTTAAAAGCTGGTATCTTGTGGCAAGGTGCTGAAGAGCAACACGGGTGACAAAGAAAATGTAACTGTGCCTTATAACTGATATTTGCCAGATTCTAGGTCTCATCTTGAAATTCAACACACAGTTAGCAAGAACTGAGTAAGCTGCAAGGCATAGATAATCTTTCTGAAGGGGACAGTTGAGTGTGTGAGGGGACAGAGGAAGCACTTGCTCACGGGGGTACAGCAAACCTTGGTGCCAGCTCTCGGCTGGTGGCCTTCCCCCTCCCTGCTGGCAAAAAGGGAGCTTGGCACCAGTGGAGCCACAAACACTTCAACGTGACAGTAAAGGGTAACACGACATGAACTTCCACAGCTTTAACACAAGTTTCATAATATTCCACTAATTTCCAAATGTTGTAGCTCTTTCCAGTGAAAAAAAACCCCAACACTAGCTTCCTTTTTTTTTGTAAGGGTAACGTTACACTCAGTCTTGGGGAACAAAAGCATGAAAACATAACCTGAACATACCTGAAAAAGACAGAAATTGAGAACAAACTAACCGAAAACGAGAACAAATTAACAGATAACAGAATGAATTTTAAGTAGCATTTTAATCCACTGCTACTCCACAGCTACATCTTTTGAAGGGTTGGTTCGACAGCTCTGAAGATAAAAGGCACAACACTTTTTAGAAACAGTACAAAGGCTTTTAAAAGGCTATCAGAGCCTTTTAATCCTACTTTTGTGTTCTGACTATCTTCCTCAGTTAAATACTTCCTCAGCATCAAAGACACCCTTTGTGCTGACAGGAGCTCTTTGTGGCACTTCTCCTTCCCAGAACCACTGTAGTCTTGCCCGCATCCTTGGGCAGGTTCCTCTGCTGAATCCTGGGGGTTTGCTCAGCCGGGAGACAGATGTAAGCAACAGGCTTGGCTTTTGTTTGGTTTAGCTTTTTCAGGTGTCAGAACACCCCATGGGTAAATTTTCCTGTAGATTCTGACCTCTCCACTCCTTCTCTTTGGTACCTGTTTGGCCAGTGCTCACTGGTGTTTCTCGCCATTGCTGCTACTTACACCTGCACTATCCACAATCAATTTGATAATGAACGTCCTAACACTGCCAACACAGAAGCGCCCAACATTTTTCTTTTTTTTTTTAAATGCTTTTGTTTCCCTCTTTTAGTTCCACAGCAAGTTTCGCTGAATATAGTCTATGTTGCGCGGTAGAGAAAAAAATGGTGGGAAAGTTCTGTGATTGCAGGGGCTATGTGGAGAAACAACAGTAACTCTTCCATACCGCTTCTTTCTGCTTCAGGCAGGCAAATGGGAAGCTGAAGATAAATTAGAGGAGCAAAGGAAGCCACATTACAAAAATAAAGGCAGTTCTCCCTGGAGATGATCTCTTATCTGAAGAACCGAACTCTCATTTCCTTGTCCTGTCTCTTCTGCTTGTTGTTACCAGTGTTGTCACACAGAAGATGAGAAGGAAACAGAACAAAACAATTTTAGGGAGATAATGTTATTTGCAAATATCTGCGAGTGCTAGCGGGAATCACCATTCTCCTTCTCTGTCACAAGGTTTTTAGCAGTCTCTTCTTAGCAGTCAAGAGGTTTTTAACAGTATCTTAAAAATGAAGGAAATATCTAAGGAAGGTTGAGTTCCTAGTGGTTGTTCAAAGGTAGCGATAGAGACTCACCTCAGAGCAGCCATTTAACTAAGACTGACTTCACACGGAGGAGATGCATTTCAGCTTCTGTCAAAAATAGCCCTAAAGCCACAGACTTAGGACTGTTTGCTTAAGTCTCGGTTCCTGCAGCTTGCTTTGACTATGGTGGTACCTACATGGCTGCACCCCACCACTGGCTCCCCAGGCCCCTCTGCGGGTTTGAGCAGAGACAGAAGCAGGCTGTGCAAGGGAAGAGCTGAACTTCAGCATCTGTGCTTAGTTCAAATGCACCAGCTGCTGGCAAAACAACGAAGATCTCCTCCTCCAAAGGTAGAAACCTTTGTAATAAAAAAATATCTCACAGCTGTGAGAGAAGCCCCAGGTACACAGTTATCTACAGCTCCTTGTGCATCACATCTGCCTAGCAAGAAAATGGTGCTTTATCAGAGTTTCCTACAGCTTGTTCCCTGCAGAGAACCGGAGGAAACCACAGGAGCATCACCTCCAGGTGTGTGGCAGCACCATGCTGCCTTCAGGGACCAGCACCCGCAAGGGCTGCTGCTGCCGGGAGCTCTGGTCCAGGAGGCAGCAGTGTGTGCCAGCCTCGCTTCCTGCCTTCGCTGCGCCAGGGCTCTCCACTTGCCCCAGAAATGAGTATTCCTCTTAAAAATACAAACCCCAAATTCCTGGTATTTCTGCAGGGGAATTAGAGGCAGTTTAGCCTTCAGAATTTGGAAGGGGAATAAAAAATATTACAATTTCATGGGAATTATATTCTAGATAACTCACACGTGGTCTGGCTGGGCTGTTTACTCTCATTGTCAAGGGAAACTGAAATACATTCAGACGACTGAAAAGTAAAGAATCTAGCCATGCCAAGCAGGTTATAGCGTGACCATAAACAGAGAGCAGCGCCTTGTTGTACAGGAAAGGTTTTCTTTGCTTTCCTCTGGACCTGTGCCTCTTCAGAGCAGCCAAAGACCCGGCTCCACAGCACCCTGTAATGCAAACGACAAACATGGGCTTGCAGCTCTGCTAATTTTCAGGCAGCCTTATTAGCAGAGCTGGAGGATTGAAATGGCAAGCCATGAGTGAAATTAGTGTACTGTGTTAGGGGAAAAGCATTCAGGCTGACTGCAAGTGCCACAAGTAAGACACCATTCTATTTCTCCTGCTTAGCAATTCTTTTTCGTTGTACTCCATTTACACTATATTAACTATTTATAAGAGCTCACTTTAAATCCCCTTTGCAGTCAGTAAGCGTATGTCTCATCTGAAGGCTCACAGCTATTTGTTGTGGCTCCACAGCCTTGAAAACCCACTACGGGTAATTGTTACTGTGAGGGTTTCGACTGAACAGGTAAAAAGTGTTTGTTTTAAGTGGCTTTACAAAAAAAGTCATTTTTGCATCTGCCCTTGCCTTTTTCTGTGCAATCCAAATTCATTTAGGTGAGAATGCTAGCATGCACTTGAGAAATAGTTGTTAAGCTGGGGGGAACCAACTGAGTTTCATGTTTTTGGAACGGAACAGTTACTTTCTGCAGATATAAAGAGACAATGCGTGTGCAGTGTCTGAGAAGCGTGCAGTGTGGTACTGCACCCTGTTGGTCTGCTGCGATATGGAAGCCCAAGTGCATTCTCAATACAATTCCTTTTATATTAAACCTTTTTTTTTCAGTCAAGCTGTCTCTAAATGCAATGTGGAGACAGGTGGGAAAAACAAAAGAAAGAAAGAAACTCACGTCCTTGCAGAGAGGCTGTGACCTACAAAGATTTGAAGAAAAAGTTGGATTAGAAAAGCAGCCAAGATGGAAGTGTCCTCATTCACTAGTTAGTGGGTGGAAGCAACAGGAAAAATAATGAGCAAATAAGGGGAAGGGAAGAACGTTTTCGTGACACTTGTACAGAAGCAAGAGGATTGTTTTAAATAATTAGAAAAAATGTCTCAAAAGAGTGACTGACATGGTTCAGGTGTCTACAAAAGAGCAGGAGAACCTGAATGACATTTTGAGAACTCAGTGCCAAAACTCAAATTCCAGAAAAGGTGATGAAGAAGGTGTCTGATGAAGAAGGAGTCTGATCCAATCTTATTGCCTGGGCACATGGCCACTGAACTAATTTTAACTCAGAAAGATGGCACCTGAGTGGCCTCCCAGCAAAAAGGGAAGACAAGCAGGCTCCCTGGAAGGGGGCAAGATGAAGGATGCAAGTGCTGAGGGGCTGGCACTTCTCTGCAGAGGAGACTTGCCAGTGCGCCCTGCTGATCATTTGGTCGTATTCTCCTATGCCATTCACGCTGCTTTATAGCTAAGTCAGGAAACAGTGCATACTCACTGGGTAGTCTTTGCCCAAGCAGTCTGTGAAAATAAACTCATCTGTTGAGCCACTGATTAAGTGATCACACAAGACTGTAACTTCACACACTTCATTGGTCTTAACAGCTCTTTCCCAGTCCAGTCCTACTGATTATCTGTGTTATGCCACCGTCTCCTTGGTGGGGAACCTCACTGTCATTACAGAGATCAGCCAGTTGTTGCTACATCCTTGCTTGCTCCCACACTGCTGCCCAACCTCCACACCTACACTGAACTATCAGAGATCCTGGTCCTGTCTGCTTTTGTGTTAATCAGTCTTGGCCTGAATGACTTACCCTAAGGCTGAATAGAATAGAAATAAATGCCAAAGACAAGCAGCTGGGTTTAGTCACTTCTGGACTAGCACCTTAAGGGAATGGCTTTTAGGATGTTTGTTTGGTGAAACCACAGTCTTTTAACAGTTGTTGACAGTGGTATTTTAAATCTAATGCATTGTAACAATATCAGAAAAGACCTAAAGATAGGATTGTTATTTTGTCCTCCTTAGACTCAAGTTTCAGTGACTCTTTGTCTCATTACTTACTTGGAATTTAAACTAGGTTGCAGTACAACCCGTACATGCCTGAGCATCCAAGTTCTCGCTTCTCACATAAGTGCATGATTTGTGACAATCTTCTGTGACTTAGTTCATGCATGAGACTACATCAAAGATGAACTGCTACAAAAAAAGGAGGAAGGGGATGGGATAGGATGGGAGGGTATAAGGGAATGTGCACCACTCAAATGGCATTGATATTGATGCTTAAGCAGGGTTTTCAGGTATCACACGACAGCTTTTCCCACAGCTAGTGTTGGAAACCATTTAGGGTACACATCTGGAGGTGGTGGAGGTTGTTAACTAATGGAGTCAGGAGCCGCTTTTAGTTTCCATATTAATAACACAGTCTTTTTCCTGAGATTTGCTCTGCTTACAGCTCCAAACCCCTTTTTAACTCATGTACACCACAAGAGCTTCCATGGCTTTCAATCGCAATCACATTACTCCTTTGGCTGTGGCCTTTCCTTCCTTCCTCCACCACTGTGTGCTCGTCCCTGCACCTGTGCCTAGGGACACCCCACTGGGGCCCAGGTTTTCCTTGGGTGTTGCATTTCGGATAGGGGTCCTACTGGTACAACTCTTCTCCTGTAACAGCCCCAGCTGCTTCTCTCCACAATCTGGAAGGCAAAGCAGCCCTCACTGAGCAGCTTTACAGAGTTCAAGCCAGCCAGGAAGAGCGTTTCACGTCAGTGGCTGTGATCTGCCATTCTCCAAAGTTGACAGAGCTCAGCACGTGCATACAGGCAGGATCCATGCCTCAAAGACTGTATGTTTAATTACTATTTTCTATGAGAAACCTCAGCATTTTCTTGCTCTCATTTTCTCTGGCACATACATGTAGCCCCCGGCAGGAGACAGCTTTATCCCGGCAGCCATTGTCACACTGTGAAAGAGGGAGCTGCCACAGCCTCAGATAAGAGGCGAGGAGGTGAGAGCCAAACACACAGCCCAGCCCTGGCTCCATGCGCCTGGTGACAGTGGCTCACTTGGGAATATCACAAGCAATACACAAAGAAAGCCAGCACAGCAATAAGGCCACAGAGGTCACCACAGACTTCAGTATCAACACATTTATAGCTGCAGCCGGGGGAAAGCAAAATCAGTGTGAGCTAGAGCAGCCAGCGGTGAGCTTAGCTTGTGCTGCTGGGCCAGGATGGCACCACAGTCACGCAGGGAAGTGGGAAGGTCAAGCTGCAGCCCCAGAAATAGAGACCTCAGCAGCCCACCTGTCAAAACGGCCTGGCTGGGAGCTGCTGGATACCACAGGGCAGCCCATGTGCTGCGAGTGGGGTCAGACATATGAGGAGAGTGGGTGGCTGGGGGGCTACCCTGCACCAGTGCCTCTGGGCAGCCCTGTGGGCTACAGAGCACTCACACCAGCCCGATACAAACCTACACCTCTTCTCCTTCCCAAGGGCATGGTCTGTTGGATCACTAGACTTGCAAAGTGACAGAAACATGGACTCTTCCTCCCAGTCAATACCTCAAGGGCCACGCCAGGACCCTCCTCCTTCTGCATGTGCCCAGCAGCCACCAGCTGGCCTTGCAGTTGGGTTCAGAAAGCAAAAGCCACCTTTGCTGCCCGGCCCCACCCGGAGTAACCAGCACCATTTCCAAGGGTGCTTCCCTTTACTTTCACAGCCCTCACTTTTGTATCCAGGGCAGGCAGTCTGCCTGTGTGCAGCCTGTATTGTGAAAGTTAAGCACACTTGGAAAGTCTCTTGAGAAGTCCCTCTTGTCCACCGTCAGTGAAAGCAAGACAGCTCTCCCCACCCTCTGTAATTAACAGCCAGATAAGACTTTGTATCTTCCAGCACTACGAGCTAGCTCAAGGCTGAGCATTGCTATGCTGCTGGGGTCATGTGCAGGAGATGGGACTTTCCTCAGGGGTTTCCAGCTAACCCTAGGGCAGTTTTGGCGCTCAAAGTGTCTCTGTTTCAAGGGATAACTTTATAAGGGCCAATGCTGACTAATGCCATGCAATTAGTTGACCAAGCCCTTGGCCTCTTTCTTATCTATTATCTATTTCTGTCCCCTTGCCAAACATTGCACTTATTGGGTTCAAACTAAGGGTAACAGCAGGTATCCAAAGTGCATAAAAACAGAAACAGAGCTTCTGGGAAACTCCCCAGCTCCCTGTCGCTTCTGCTTTAGCAGGTGCTAAACCTCAGCAATATTCTCTGTCACCTGGGGGCTGGATTACAGACAGAGCCAAACAACAGTTGTGCGGATATGAGGAGTGGTTTTATGTGCAAGGAGCTGGCAAGACCTTCAACACAGGAAGACAAGAGTGGAAAAGGTGATCTGGCATCACAGCTCTTGCCTACTCCTTTTGGAAAACAGAAATTTTAATTTTCATTTAACTAGCCACATAAGACAGGCAATCTTGATGTATATACTGCAGGACAGTGGTCATAAATACTGCCATATTTCAAACCACTGAGAACAGGCTTACTCCTATGTGTTTTCAGTGTTTTTCATTTATTCATCTTGGTTAGATATATAATATTGCCTTTTCTTCCTGTGTGAGCTAACCTCCCTCTTTCTGGTCCCTTCATGACAGGAATGAATATCAATCACTTCTCCTATTGTTCAAACTAAGAAGGAAGAAAATTTAACTCTATTAAGCTGACTCATTATTTCATGATGTCCCTCACCCCTAGCCCTCGGCACTGAATATCAAGGCAAAGTTTCGATCACTCCATCTTGCTTCACACGACCCTAGAGATGTTATTAGCACACAATGAACATAACCTCTCTTGCCTTATTATTTCATTATGACTCTTAACGCTGCGGCAATGCAGCCAGCCAGCGGGTGACCTCCTGTGATTAGCTTGCAGATTTGCAGGGAAATCTGGACAAACTCTGGTGTTTTTAAGAACTCAGAGTTTGCTTCCCTGCATTACATTCACAATGTGATGCCTCGGCAGCACCGGCAGACTTGAGAAGCCGCGTGGCAGGCAGACCTTGCTGGGGACCGTGCTCCTTGGGGGTGCAGGTTTGCTCAGGGCTTGTCATTTGGATGGCTGAGAGAGGCACACTCTTCCCCAGGAGCACTGGCCCAAATCTCCATGACAACAGATTTTGGATGGAGACCTGGCATACTGAGTGCCAGAAGGTCACAGCAGCAAAAAAAATGTATTGGGAGGGAAAAGAGCAGCCGGGGAAGAGGTCAAGGAGCAGCTTGCAGCACCTTCAATCATACTGAAGTTTGAGTTCACTGGCTGCATGCGCTGGGGCTTTTAAAACGATTTTGTGAGAAGCAGTTGCCATAGACAATGAATCCAGTAAAATCCTGTGTGTTTCTATCTGTTATTATTTTTTAATCCTGTAATGGAGAATACAGATACCATCAATACATTCCTTGCCCAATGGACCTTGCAATCTAAATTCAGGGTGAGAGATAACAAGCCTGGTAGACAGATAAAAGGTGACGGTACTGAGTCTAGCTCCTCAGGATCCATTTTCCAGTGCAATTCATTTTTAGCTCAGTTTTCTAAGGAACTGGAGCTGTGCAATTGCAGTGGCTGCCTGCCCTCCTGTCTGCCTCCCCACCCTGCAAAGAGTCCTGAAGCTGTCAGGCTATTTTTACCAAATCTGTCAAAGAAGTGTAAGTCTCAAAGATATTTAACTCTTACAAGGATCAAAAAATGCCAGTGATTAGAGAGAGTAGAGAATACTGACGGAGTGCCCCAGAGGAGGAGAGGAAAGGGTAGCTCTGTCCTCCTCCGCTGCAAGAGGCATGGCTCCACTGCATGAACACCATGTGCACACTGGCAAGATGGGCAGCACACATGGAGCTCTGAAGCCGCCGGAGCATATGTTACCTCTTGAGCTGCCAAAAATATAGAGCCATGAGAGGAAGATGAAGCACTGCAGTGAGGAATTAGTGAAAACATGATGTACAGCTGAAGGTATTGGGAGACAAGAATAAGGGAGACAGAGGAGATCTGGCCAGTGTTAGATGAGAGTGGGTGCAGGGATGAGGAGGAGGTGACCAGCATAATCATGTGTAGGAGGATATGGGGGGATGTGTGAAAAGACCTATGTTCTGTCCACAGAACAACTACTTGGAAGTAACTTTGGTCCACGTGAACTAACTGCACACCTGGGAAAACTACTGGGCTGAAAAACATGGCAAGCCAGGTCCCTGTTCTGGGTGAAGGAGAGGCATAAAGGAGTCAACAGCAAATCAACAACTGCCCCATTGGTAAGAAATACCTTCAAGGAAAGGTGAGTATGTCATTCATTGAGCCTCTCAATTCCTGTTTCCCTCCTGGGGTCAAGGATAAAGCTGGTAAGCAGTGTAAATGCAGTGAAAGCATTTTGGAAAGTACACCAAGTCCCACCTGCAGAGCTGCTACACCCATATACGTGTCCTTCCAGCTTTTCTCCTGCTCCATATGCACACACAGCTCACTGAAATGCTTCATTCAGGCTGCGATCCACCTGGAAATGTTCCCAGGCATCTGCTTCTGCCAAAGATAAGGGGAGTTTTCCCACAGGTATGTCTGCCACATATAGTGGTTATGAAAAGACAAATAAACCATAAATATTTTATATTGCCTTCTATGCACCTTCGATCTCACCCATTCTACAATAAAACAGTACGTCTGACATTTGTTGCTGTAAGCAGCCTCGAATCGTAGCAGACACCAGTCCATCACCACGGCTGTCACCCTGCAGTCCCTGCTCATCCTGCCCTTCTCCGGGAATTTCTCTTTAGGCTGCACTTGTCTCTAATGAGTGCTAATCCTTTTTTCTTTATACATCTTCTTAAAGTGTCCCATTACCATGACACGTGAACTAAGCAAGCCATAAAAACAGCAAAGAGAGGCGTGTCTTTGGTCAGCTTATTCTGTACAGCAGTGATAACATATACAGAATAAGTCCAGACTATGATCACAGTTATTCATGAGCAATTTCATCAGAGCCAGTTGTGTCTCATATGAGTAATTAGTGGGATTAAAAAAATAGAGAATGACAGATAAAAATTACGTAGTTCATTGCACGTGGTAGAGATTTATACTGAACGCCTTATTCAAGATTATTACTTTACTCCACTGTGCAAGAAAAATAGCTCTGCCTAAGGTTAGGTTTTACATTTCTGGGTTTTGAATTCATTTTTGTATGCAAAGTATTTGTTGAGCATAAATGACTATACTCCAGAGAGTGCTGCACGCTGCTAAATAATTTATTATCCTCAAATAATTTAATCTGATCATATGGAAACCATGCTGAACTCCAGAAACCTGGATGCCAGTGGGCAGGCTGCCAGCCAGGGTAAACCAAAGACATTCTGTCCTAGGGGTGGGAAAGGTACATGGTTGGCACAAGCTCTAAAAAAAAAAAAGATTAAAAAAATCGGCATCAGGAAGTATCTTGGCCAAGAGGAACTTGGCAGAGCAGTATTTTAGCTTTGCTGAGGGACTGTGTATGCCCATTGAAACGGTAACATCTGTGGAGGAAGGGCAGAGCACGCGGGTACAATGCAGTTTTATGGCAGCTCTGCTTAGTCAGGGAAAGGGACTCCAAAGGGAGCCGATGCAGCCAGCTGGCCAGCTGGTGAATGGAGTAACAATTGTGGAAGAGATCAAAAAGCTAACGAGTTCTCCATCATCCCCCATAATGGCAGCAGTATGAATTTCTGAGGATTAGTGAAGCTTGCAGTTGAAGTATATAGGTGTGATTTCAGGAAATATTGAGCACTTTTTGGATTCTTAAGTTGTTACAAAATAATTTGAGCACATGAGCAAGCCAATGCAATGACAAAAGTCCAAAGAATCTGAAATTCAGCATGGATGAATGGAATACAGACAGAATACTGTGCTTTTGTTCACAAAATGAGGGCAGAAATTAAATGTATTTTGTATTGGTATGATGGATTCCCACTGGATTCAGCTGTGCATCTCATGGAAGTTGCTCTCAGTGCAGAGTACAACAAAGGCTATTTTTCTTGCTCTGAAATGTGTTGTGGTGTGCAGCAAAAATAGCTCCCAAAGATATTTATTTATTTTTGCTCAGGTTTGTTTATTTTGCTTTTACTGAACTCCAGGAAATTTATTCATTTTTCTTTCATTTACCACGGTTACCAAAACACAGTAACAGTAGGGAGATTGCCAGATATCAGTTCCAAAAAGTAAATTAATTTCTAACCCTGCACCTCTCCTTGAACTTTCCTGGGTAATTTCCATTTACCTGCTTAAAATCCAAAATGCTCTTCTTCTCTTTTTTCCCACTCTGAAAGAGGCATACCAACAGCAGGGAAATGATTTCTGCAAAGCCATAAAATTGATTGCAGAGCCACTATATCAAATGCCATCCAAAACACGGGAAATACTTTTTTTCCTCTTGTTTTCTAATATCATCATGGGTGTTATATCAGTACTACAACAACCAGCAAGGCAGTTCCAGAAAGCATTGCAATTTTCAGCTGGCAATGGTCCTTCTGGTGTGTATTACCTTTTAAGATGCTTTTCTGGCATCTAACAGCTGCCTTTGGGAAGATTTATGTGCTATTTTAGTTTATTTAATTTCTCTTCACTGTTAATGTGCCTTTGTTTTTGCCGTGTGGAGTTCATTAACTGCACCAGAAGATGGCAGCAATGGAAACCACTTTTGTGCCCTCCATTCATAAATTATGTTTCATGCTGAGCAGCCATCAGTGATATGATAATATCAATCAACGTTTAAAATTTGTTTTTTTTAAAAAAAAAGCAAAACACAAACAAGAAAAGCAGTCTTCACAGCTGTAGACACTGAAAGATGTTAGAAAAGTTGTGAAGCATGCTCCCTTCCCAGCATTTGAAGGTCATTTTTTCAATGCTAAAGTTGCAAAGACCAGAGACAGGGATGTCAATAAATAAAACTGTCAGAAGGCATGACTCTCTCAAGCTACCATGACCAAAAAAGTCTAAAGTAGCCTTAATTAATTTGAACTTCATAGCACACACCAAAAAGCATTTCACTCTGGAGTGAAGGAGGACTGGGGAGATTCTGCAGAGAAATCATGAAGATTGAAGACAAGTTTTTGGACTGCTGGACTTTGACTTTTGTCACTGATTCAGTGAGAAGCGGCACTGGGAGCAAGCTGTTTATTTAACTGTTTTTATAAAACATGTGAAGGAACACATAGAGCCAGGCAGTGCATTTCCTTAGGAGGAATGGGTGTTTACACAGGCAAATTAGCATACATATTTCCCACAGGACATAAGCATTATTAAACCTGTTAGGAGCTTTGTCAGCAACTGCTGAGAAAAAAAAAAAGAATCTTATTTACCATTCTAAATACAGACCAGTCTTCAGGGCAATACAGCCACTAAACTTATTGACACGGGCGCTTGTGTTGCAGCCAGGATTTATCACGCATGATAAATGCAAAACTGTCTAACCTTCAGTTACAAGCTTTTGCTCACAGAATATCATTTTATTTATTTATTGCCCAGAATAAAGAGTACAGGGGGGAAATGTGCTTCCCTGCTGGGGGTAGTGGTTTTTGTGCTGCTGAGCAGAAGGAGGAATGAAGCTGAAGGGCCACAGCGAAGCCCCAGTGCTGTGCTGGGCTTTGCAGGGCAGCGATGGCAGTGCCAGCATCAGGGCTCTCCGGCTGGCACCAATGCTCTAATATATCTACAGCTTTCAGCATAGCTGGGGCAACCCCAGGCACATGTCCCGACAAAAGGTTAGGAGGCAAATTTTGTGGGCTGTGTGCTCTCCTGAAATGGAATTTGAGCAGTGAGGAAAAACACAGCCCTTCATCACATTTCTTGTTGACTTTGGGGATGCAAGTTGTCTTGCTGCCCTTGTGAACAAACAGGAACTTCCACCCTGGAGAAACATCTGCTTTCATCATCAATGCATCCTCACAGAAAAGTCTGTAACACCTAAAGCTTTGACTAATTGCTTGTTTTAGTGAGACAGATAACAAAGTAAATCGTGTTTATGGAAATAAATCTGTCCTGCATCAAGCACTTTTCATTAGTGAGAAATTAGTTGTGACTACTGGAAACAAATGATGTTATGAGGTTTTATGGGGCTTGCTTGAATTAGGCTAATATTGCCAGAAGGAATACATAGGTCTTGTAGCTAGTAGCCACTTCAATAATGGTAGAGACTTCTGAGCAATTTTGCCTTCTGAAAATTAAAGATCTACAGCCCTCAAGGTGCAATGAGCTCTACTGCAAGAAAATCTCACTAATACTGCTTAGAGATGTCCCCTGTGCAAACCAGGTCAGTGATTATTTTGATGTAAAACAACCTGATCTACAAGAAGTGCAGATCAAAAGAAGCCTCTTTTAGTTATAAAAAAATCTATAATTATGAGGTTAGTTAATTTGTAGAAGAAAAGATCACAACCTCTGGGTTTGTTCATAGTTTAATATATTCTATGTCTGAGAGCACATAAGGAAAATGGACTTTTGCACTTCTAATTGTTTCTGTGGTTAGTCTGTATGAGAAGTGCCTTCTATTAAAGATCTCAAATATAATTATGCCCTATTACTACCGGTGTCAAAAATTTTATTACAAGCCACAGTGAGTATTCATCCTACCTGGGTCTATAATAGTGTAATATGTAAATCTCTCTCTCTTCCTTATTTCCAGCTACTCAATTGCATCAAAAGGCAGCCAGGTTTACATTTTCAGCATGTTATTCTACTGCTCCTGAAATGTTTACAAATAAAAAATGGCAGGGGTAGTACATGCAGCACTATTGGTATGTTATTAATCTATAGGGTATGCCTCGTTCCTCCATCCCTAGTTATATAACATAAACAGACCGGAGAGATTTTAATAATCCTAGGTACAATTATGAATAGACAAATTCTGTGATGTAGGAAGAGGGAAACAGTGTCTAACTGTCCTCTGAGCAGGCATTCTTAACACTGGCAAAAAGGGCATGCAGCGGTGTGGCATCACACTGAACTGTGGAGGTCCTGGGCAGCAGCATGCAAGAGGGGCCTGCTCTGGTGGTTTTGCTCCATAGGAGGGAACAGGAGGGGGAAAGGGCACTTGAAGACTTGTAAGCTCCATCCCTCTCCCTGCTGCAGACTGGGTGCTGGCTGCCTTTTCAAGTTGCAGCACAGAGGTTTACTGTGAGCCTCCTTTAAAACTGAGATGCCCTCTGAAACGCCTGAATTTAGATGCAGATGTATCATGCAGGCTGGAATAGCAATTAGCTCTCACCAATGTCACCAGACAAAAGGAAGCTTTTTCTAGATTTTATAGTGGAATCTCAAAAAGAAAAAAAAACAAAGCAAACAAATCACCCAACACCAGAAACCACACAAATGGAGAAACAACCCTAGAGAATTACCTTGCCCTTCTTTGTTGCTTGATAAACCTAGAGCTCTCATAACCACAGCAGCAATATCTTATGCAATACAATACTGAATTGTATTGTCTATCTTGCAATATCTTATATTTTCCTTTATGGCCTTGATCATGCTGTTTTCTGTCATAAGCCCACTGACTCTGTCCTAGAAATAGCAGGGACACTCATGAAGTGGAGCTGCCAGATGTCAGGAGAACCCTCAAGCAGGCCTGATCCTGTCCTGCTGACACTCACCCACACGCAGGCTGATGTCCCAACCTGGCCTTGGCCTGCTCCCAAGCCCAGGGAGGTGCCTGATGGCCGGGGCTAGGGCTGGCACTGCCAAAAAGGCAGTAAAGGACTGAACATAGCGTTGTGCCAACTTCTGGGAGATGAGGATTTGGCTTTTAAAGACGTTACTGGCAGGTGTGGCGTGGTGCTGGCATCAGTCTGACTGGTTTGGGATGCTGACCTCAAGGCAGAAGAATGTTGCCTGCGCTACACATTGTGATTATCACCTCCAACAAGCCAGCTCATGAGGCACCGAGTCGGCGGATATTTCCACTGCGTCTCTTCTACAATATTCAAGACAGCTCCCATTACGGGGCATTTCAAACCTCCAATTGCTCCCTGCTGCTGCCTGTGGGGACAGGCAGCAGAGGTGATGGTGCAGAGGCCACAGGGGAATCCCTGAGTCTGCAGGCACTCTGTCTGTTTGAGAGATGCCACATCCACGTTCCTCAGTGCGTGACAAGGATTCAGCGGGCACTACTTTCAGTATTTTTCTCGCTTATGTGAGAAAGCTGGAGGTGGGGGATCTCCTATGTCTTATACATCCAAGCACTCAGTATGAAACTGATGCAGGGTCACACATTTTCCTCTCTTCCTCTTTTTGTTAACATAGTTTCTTCTTCCTCTTTCTTTCTTAAGGTCTTTTTTCTGGGCATACTCAAATAGCAGGAAGACAGCATGTTTTTACTCACAGACCTCACCCCAAGTAAGATTATGTATTACCAATGGCACATGTGTATTTTCCAACAGTTTCTCTTGAGGATGACTATTTAACACCATATTGGTAATGATAAAATTCTGCTTGTATTAAACAACCTCCAAAAGTTGCTTGCATGCCATAGGAAAACCTTGAAAGGGTGGGGAGAGAAGAGTGGATGAGAGCTGTGTGGCAGCTGGGCCGGTCAGTGCAACGGAGGTGCCGAGCACGGACCCAGATGAAGGTGGCAGAGCTGGGGCAGGCAGTGTAGGCTACTGACGTGGCAAAAGTATTGTGGCTTGTCACATGTCACTGAGTAGCTGGTTGTGAAAGACACTGTTTAAACAAACTGTTGTGTACATTTCCATGTCAGTACCTGTCTGCCCAGATTCTTATTTTCAAAGTGCATCTCTTAAGCATATTTGAATGAGTCATTATTTTTGGCCGGCATTGACAGCAACTGGAAAATCTAAACATTATTGGCCTGTGCATCCCCTGCACTCCATAGATTGCACAGGAGTTTCCTATACAGGTTGCATCCTATTTCTGCTCTGTTCACACCCTCTTTTCTCTATTTTCATCTGAGAGCATTCTTGTTCTGCCAGGAAGGGCTCTCCGGTTCCTGCCAGACACGTACGTTTCTCCCCTCAGAGCAAAAGCACCTCTGTCTAGTTGCTTATTGAGCAAATGGTAGCTACTCAGCACTAGCGATTTGTTCTGTTAATTTTATACATCAGTGCCTGAAATGGGAACGCAGCTTTTGCATCTAGGAGTGAGTCCTCATCTTTGGGAGTTGAAGCCAGGGCCCACAAAAACCTTCATACCCATGTCTGCTTATTTATATTTGCCTGTAATAGGGCAATTATACAACATTGCATATGATCATTTCCAGAATATTGGAGGAATGTTACAAACATCCTTGGGCAGGAACTTCCTGATTTTGAGGCCAGTTAACCAGAGAGCAGTGGTTGGACCCTCTAGTTAGCATGCCCAGCACTTCCAACAACAGTTGGAACTGCCCACCTCTAAGAAGATACGTTGATAAAACCTTCCAGCATTGCGAAGATCTCAGGTATTCACAGTGTAAGTCCAAAGTGTCTGATTAAGTCTGTGAAAGAGGAGGGGAGAAGGAGAGATGGGAGAATCACAGTGACCACAGTGAGGGAAAAGGAAATGAGGGAACCCCCTGAGAGAGGAAAAGAGTAGCCAGATACAGGTGACACAGAAGCCCTGGAGTGAAGGAAGACTTGGAGATGGTGAATAGAGACAGGAAGGGAGCACCCAGTCATCCTGTGGGGAAGAGGAAGGCAGGAATGCAGAAGTATCTGGGATGTGCCAGGACTTTGACCTCGAGGTACCACAAGATGTACAGCCTGGAATTCCCCTGCTTTGACTTAGGTAGAATAAAAACCATGTAGCTATCAGCTCTCTTGATAGCACAGAAAAAGACCAGCTCTCCCTGCTTTGGAAATTCTCTCTGCCACTCTTCTCCCTATCTTGCTCAATCAGCTCTCTGCAAGCCAGCAGCTGAAATAATCTTTCCCTTCCAACAATGAACCACTCTTCATATACCCAATTTTAGGTGTAAAGAAAAGTATGAAGTCTGCATATTATGCAGACGGTGGAGCACATGCTTTGGCAGGTTCTGGCAGCTTCAGTGCAACCTGCAGTGAGAAATCACCTTCCAAATAAGCAGCAATCAAATAACCATCTTTCAAATAAGCAGTAGTTTCCATTGACGGAATGGAAATAGGGCTGCAATTACATGTTCGCTGATAACAGCTTTATTGTTACATTTCCCTCCATTTCAAGAACAAATTTGTGATAAAGAAATAACACCTTTCAACATTGACTATTTGAGCAGCCCAGCAAATGTATAAGCAGCAAGTGGGTGACTCCTCAACACAAAATGCGGACTTCCAACAGGAACTTCTTGTTCTTGGGAGCACGCAACCTAATGCTGTCACTAATTACCAGGTCACCAGAAACAAGGGGGTGTTAATGAAATTTAAAATTGCAATGTAAAGCGGGAGGTGATGTCTTTATAAGGGAGGTTTTAAATATTGCCCAAGAAGAACTGACCATGAGGTCTAGGCAGACAGAAATGAAGTAAAATTTAATCCATGGCAGAAGATCATGGACTTCAGGACTCACATGAATTTCAGGTCTCAGCCAGGGAGTTAATGAACTGTAAATCATGGGGAGGAAGAAAATACAGTACAGAATTCAGACCTGTTTGAAGTAAACATTACAAATGTAATTATTTCAGACAGGGTTTCTCCAGTTGTCAGAGGTGCAGGAAAGCTGTCAATGTCAGTGATGAGACTTTATCTGGAACACTGGTCATCTATGCTCAAGAAAGATAAATTCCCATGGGAAGCAGTGCAGAAAAGACTTCAAGACGGGTCAGGAGCTAAAAAACAACAGCATTAAAGCCCAGATTCATGCTGCCCTACTTCAGGTACTTCACAAAGACACCTAAATTAGCAGCACAGTCACCAGGGACTGTAGTCAATGGAAAGAGTTGGGCATCTCCAGTCATTCAGCCTACCTAAGTTCTGACCTGGCTTCTAAATTAGATGTTTTATTTAAATACTTTAAGCTACATAGGAAGAATACTGCCCTAGGAAATTTGCATGGGGCTAAGAAAAAAACCAGCTGCTCCCAGAAGTGCAAACACTACAGAAGAGGTGAAGGTCAGGATTATCAGCAGGGCAAACTGATAAATGCTGGGCATAAATAAATTGTTCTGATAAACAGAATGTAGATCTTTGGAAACAGGCTTCCATATGTAGATGGGAGAATAAGAAACTTGGCTAGAACTAAATTGCAGCTGAATGAATTCATTTAAGAGGTTATGTTTTGAACATACCTGGAAAAGTAAACATTTGGAGTGGCAGATACAAAAAGATCCCTTGTGATCCTTTGTGTTATGCTGTTTTAGTTAGACTTTTTTTGTTACTGAATACAAACAGGACTAACACTTTATATCTGCATTAAAAGGGAGGTCTTGCAAAATGATGGGTCCAATAAAGAATTATTGGAAGGTACTGCTGCCTTATTATTGTCCATCTACATCAAGGGGAAGGGTGATAAAATCTATTTCCTGGGACCAGAATTGCTCAAGAGGAAAACCAAGAAAGGCTGCAGCACTAGGATCTGAGCTACCCTTGTGTTGTATATCACAGCAAACTGAGCAAAATGCTTGTGTTGTTCAAGGCGAGGGAGGCCCACTCTCCTAAGTGATGGGCAAATGCATGGCAAGATGCTATTCAGAAGGAACAGAAACACTATGAACATGCTTCCAGTTGTCACTGGTGCTAAAGGCACGTGCAGTATACAACAGATGGCAAGTTAGGCCAAGTTAGCGTCCATCCACTTCATGACTGTTGCAGTAATGGAAAAACATTGCCCATGGGCCAGCCCCACATGCAAGCCTGAAGTGCTTGGGGGACACAGTTAAAAAGTGTCCCAGCAAATACAAACATGGACTATCAGCTGAGGTGGCAGAGCACAGCCAAGTGCCTGGTAAACAGCTAGAAAAGGACATAGGACTGTGAGCATGGAGGGGTTATGGCTAAAGCCCTGGCAGAAATGAGATTTGGAGTATTGTCTCCTGCTTTTTAATCCTTCCTAATTTTCAGTGGAATGAGCTTCTTATACACATTGCCTGAAAAGAGTGGGGCAGAAACAGAGAAATAAATTATTCCCCTGCAAATTACACTGAATATTGGCTAACTAATTGGGTCAACAGCGTTATAATGCAATAGAAGCATGTTTGCTAAGGGCAACAAGATGTGTACTCCTGATTATTGTATCACATGCTAGAGGAAAGGCTGTGTCACAGTCCTCTAATTGTCCTACTCTGATATTTTGAAATTAATTTGGAGGGATGGAAGTCATTAAGAATTTTAGGTTTAAACTTGAATTTGGAACTTAAACAACCAAAAAACAAAGCAAACAAAAACCAACCCCACTGCATTTCAGAATAGCAGAAAATAGCTGATTTTCCTCACTAATACTTAGCATCAACTTTGTGGTTGATATTAGGAAATTCAAAAGTTTGCAAAACAGGCAGAAAACCAAGTGAAGCAAGACACAAACTAAGAACATACAAGGCCTTAAGAGGCATGAAATACTTTTTACAACACAGTTTTACAACAGCAGCAATGTTCATTACTCAAAGTTGGTTGTTCACAAAAGCCCCATGAGAAACAACATAAACTAGAGTCCCATACATTTTTTGTTAAAAAAAATTGTTTGCTCTTATTCTAACCAAATCTTATTAGCTATTGCAAAATGTTTGCAAGAGCTTTACATTTGACAGAGTCTTACCTTTCTTTTTCCATGGGGGTACAGTTGCTCTGTAATGCTGTTATTGTTACGGATAATGTTTGTGGTCAGTTGCTATTGACAGTGACAGTCAAAGTTCAGGAAGCCAAATTTAGACATGAAATTAATAATGGCATACGTACCAGAGAGCTTAAGTATGCATTGTTTCTTCATGACTTCCCAGGAAAAATTCTTACTGAGGTCCAAGAAAGTTTGGCATGAATAAGTCATAAATATGGAGTGAAGGATCTGCCACAAGAAAAGGAGGTAAGTATCAGTATAATGTGGATAAAATAAACCAAAATATCTGGAGTATGAATGTGGCTGAACCCCCTGCTGTGGAAAGTCAGGGTAGCGTGTGACTAAGGATGTGCTCAGCTACACAAAATACACAGTGTTTGATAAAGTCCATGTATATTATACTGCAGAAATTGTTAATTTAAAGAGGATTGTAAATTTGAAAGAGTGCAAGCCATCTTTCTTTTTATGTCCAGAGTCCAATATATGCCTCTGGCACTGTATATATAATAAAAAACCACCAGGGCTGTGAGAAGATAGTATCTGTGACCACTAACCATTTAGCTGATTTGCACGGTTATGCCTCTGCCTCAGCAGGCAGGCTTGCTAAATCCACCCGTCTTAAATAATTGAGCTTCTTTCCTGATTGCTTTCTTTTCTCTTCTCTGCTTGTCCATTCTCACATGGCTGCCAAAATTAGGGCTAAGAGTATGGGCTGCTTTTGCACCACCTTACAGGTCTAGACTTCAGCCAGCTGTAGACAGCAGGAGCTTACCTCAGAGTCTGAAGTTACTCCTTCAGCTAAGACCAAAACTCCCTTAGGCTCTAATAATAATGACTCCAATAGTGAGCCTGCCATCACACTTAATTTTATTCTGGTCTTGGGGTTCTTGAATGCACTTAGACCACAATTGGTCAGACTTCCAAAATATAAATAAGAAGACAGGAGGTAAATGATGTAAGAACACTGAAAGGACCTCCAACCTGGATGCTGTACAACTTCTGCTGCAATGTAATACCCCTGAAATATTATAGCAGGAACTGTTTAGCCCTCTAATACGTGTTCCAGCATTCAAAGGGAAAAAAACTGCAGCTCTTGGTTTTCCCTCTCTGTATTTTCATTTGAAATTTGTGTCTTACTGCTGTCCATTAAAAATTCACATCACTTGCAATCGCTATCTCAGAAATGTCATTAATCATCCTGTAAGGATCAGATACAACTTATGTGTATGCCTGAAAGTACATGCGTCCATCTGAGCACCTTCCCAGTGAAGACCTGACATAAGCTTTCCCTTCCAAGTCTTTGCCTTTCCCCCTCAGATACAAGACCAGGTGCCTAACTATGCGGAAGAAAGAAATGAGTTGCTTTTGCCTACAATGTCAAGTAAGGCCTAACCAAGGATATCGCTGCAGCAACTGAAGCCATAATGGACGGGGGCTGTGGCTGTAATTTGTTATGGGCAGATTTATTTTGGGCAGTGAGGCTACACATCAATGCTGACAGCATTTGGAGTATTAAGTGTTCCAGAGTGAGGACCATGGCACTGCTAACAGGTTCACACTCTGAAGGCCTGTCAGTCCTGGTAAGTTACTAGAAATCCAGGCGTATTGGAGTATTCATCCAGGGTCTGCCTTAGCATGACCCATCTTCCAGCTTTGGACTCTTTTCTTGGTTCTGAATCTTCTTATGATTGTGAGAAAGTTGACTGTGCAATACAAGGCAACCAGCATGAGCCTGGGATTCTCTTCTGTGTCTGAAGAGAGCCGTATCCTAAGGAACAGCAGAAAGTAAAAAGAAAATCCAAAGGGTTTTGTCTGCAAAGATAGTAGAAGGATCGTGGCAAAAGAGGAGGAAAGCACATGCATATGAGTCAAGGATCCATGTGATCCCCTAATTTCTGACTTCTTTACAGCACTTGATGGTCTAAAAAGGGTATGTTTGGCCATGTCTCCAATTGTTCAATTATGATGGTTTGCATGTCTCTAAAATAAACTCTGGCGTACAAATACTAAGTCACGTATACTGAGTCAATCACATATGTACGTCCCCCTGTTGGGCTGAAATTCTTCATTAGACCTTTTCTTGGGGCCTTTATCAGCATTAAGCTGCCTGCGCTGGACGGCAACTTTGGACGGTGCAGCCAAGTGGCCTTGGATCAGACTACTGTATGAGAAAGAGCTGTAAGAAGCAAGGGCTGCTTACTTTCACTCAGCAGCTTTGCTTACACTGAAGCACTCTCCCTCAGTCCTTGCCTGAGCTACATTACGGATACACCTGTGCCTGGCCACGTACACACTAGTCCAGACCTGGGCTGATCTCAGATGCTTCCTGTCACTGCAGGCTTGTCTGATGATGACCAGACTGCTGGCTGGCTGGCCCTGGTTATTGTCACCGAATGCAATTCAGACCCTGACTTGCTGACTTGGCTTTCTGGCTTGACCTCAGACCTCCTTGTCACTACCATCACCTGGATTGTCACTGGCAATCTGTACTCTTCACCGAAACTTGGAATCACCACCAGACCTGCTTTGCTCTTCTTGTTTGGGTGCTCTAGGGCTGCTCCTGGTTGTTACTGAAGCCACTGGTATACCTGTCTTGCTGTCACCCTCCACTCCCAGCTCACTTTGCTGCTTCATAAAACACATCTCTCCAAAGGATGCCACCTCACACCTGCCACTGGTATCACTGGTGCCAGTGGGACCGTGACACCCCCAACACCAGTAGCTCCAGCAAAAGCCAGATAATAGGTATACAGACTGCCGACACCACATGACTTTCTTTTTAGCCAGAGATTTTTGTTAGTAAGTTGTCTTCAGCCAGGCTGCTGGCGCCATGCATTCCTGCCAATAGGATAAATCAGGATAGTGGGCAAGAAATCAGCAATTGAGACAAAGAGTCTGTTCTGTCACAGATAAATGGAAAAACTAAGCCATGATATGCATCTCCTCTTGTGTGGTCTCACTGAACTGTTGGGCAGATAACCAGGGAATCTCAGTAACCTGGAGACTGTGTATTTCAGAAGCCCAGGTAAAATTCAAAGTGGTCAGATATCCAAACCAGCCACGAGTTTTTTGGTTTTGTCACCTTTTGTAATTTATTTTATTTGTTGTCTGAGTCTGGCAACACCTTTTTATACGTTTGCAGTTGCTTTTTCTACCCCAGCTGCAACATCCTGTTCTCTCCCTCTCCTCCACCTGTCCTGGTGAGACCACAGAATCATAGAATGTTTTGAGTTGGAAGGGACCTTAAAGATAATCTAGTTCCAACCCCCCTGACATGGACACGGAGACCTTCCAATAGAACTGTTTACTCAAGGCCCCATCCAACCTGGCCTTGAACACTTCCAGGAATGGAGCATCCACAACTGCCCTGGGCAACCTGTTTCCAGTGACTCACCACCCTCATAGTGATGAGCTTCCATCTTCAAACGTGCAGGGGCTATGACACTTCTCTTCATTCTTCCAATTCCACCATGAGGTACTACTGTTGTCACGCCCACCTACTAGAGGATGCCTAGACTACCACATGTACACACACAGTTCTATGTGTTGTGCAAACTGTCACACTTGCAAGGGATTCAGCATTAAATCTGTTCCTTGCCAGCAGCATCAGACAGCCTTCTTGTGAGTCAAGGCCATCAGCACAAAACCCAATGATTTTTGTGAAATCCATGCCAGTCAGCCTGCATTTCTTGAGAATAGTCTATATATTAAGAGAGCCAGGCAGACAGGCAATTGGTAGGACATGGCTGACCTCACTAAAATGGTATTGCCATCTTGTACCTCAAATTCTCCCGCTGTACAAGTTTGCTTGGCTGCTATTAGGTGTTGTAGCTTATCTAGCACTGTTCCCTTGTTCCAATATTGAGTCTTGTGTACCCAAGGGTACATTTATGCCTTCTGCATTTAATTGCAACTCCTCTGCCTACTGACCTGGAAGGTTGTCCTTTGCTCTAGCGTTTCCTCCTGAAGGCATAAAACTGGTGCCTCTGAAACACTCGTGTGTTCTCCTGTACCTGTGCAGTATGTTCTGGCTTTTGCCTCTTTTCTGTTTTTCTTAAATAGGGTGCTGAAAGAACTGACTAGACCTTTTCAGAAATTTGACTCTCCCATGCCCAAGGAATTGCTGACCAGGAGGCTCGCGCTGCACAGCAACACAAAACATCGGGCTCTACCAGTGCCCACAGGTATCATCACAGCTGACAGCTACCACTTTCTAGAAACAGACACTACCAGCATTGCGTTACTCAGCATGCAGAAACGGGTCACTAAAGCCCATTTCCCTTATTTTTCATGTAGCATTTATGTAGAATCGTTACGAGAATGTACCTTCTTGGAAGTCAGTGTGAGTATATTTTCTATGTAAAGGAATTAAGGTAATCGCTACTATGTTTTATGTAACTTTTAAGTACGTTCCACAAAGCTGTCTTTCCTCCCTCAAATGCTGCAGTACTGTTTCAGCCCACCCGTGAAAATGCACAAACATTCACATTTCAGGAATAAACCAGTCTCTTTTTTGGTAGGTAGGAATGCTATCCTATTTTTATTTGAGGTTCAGCAGAAAACAGAAAAAAAACCCAATTTTGGATTAAAAATAAAACCACACAAGACCTAAAGCACAAGTCTCCGAAATGGAAGATACAATCGACGAAAACGTGACAGTAAAACTCACTGTTGAGTGTGGAAGAAAGCCAGCTGTGAAGAAGCAATCTGACTACCCGCGCATCTGCCTTTAAACAGGCACAGTCGAACCCTTCCGGCGCCTCCCGTGAGCCGCACACCGCAGCCGGCGCCGAGGACCACCCAGAACATCCACGACCCTTCCTACGACAAACCTGAGCTCACACTTCCCAGGGCCAGCGGCGAATAGGCCGCGGGGCCCGATACCGAAGCCGAGCACGCAGCAGCCTGCTGGAGCACAGCCGCGAGGCTCCTTTGTCCGGCCGCAGGGGCCGCCCCGGGCTCGCCCCCGCCCTTCGCGGCCTCAGATGC
>VZZY01025179.1:49640-125623 GCA_013400335.1 Eurystomus gularis | reverse complement strand
GTGTCATCTGCAAACTTACTGCAAACTTACCTCATCCAGATCATTGATAAAGATATTAAACAGAAGTGGGCCCAATACTGAGCCCTGGGGAACACCACTTGTGACCAGCCACCAGCTGGATTTAATTCCATTCACCACCATTCTCTGGGCCTGTTTTTTACACCCATCCAAGCCACAAGAAGCCAGTTTCTCCAGGAGGATGCTGTGGTAAACAGTGTCAAAGGCTTTACTGAAGTCCAGGTACACAGCAGGCACAGCCTTTCCCTCATCCGCTATGCAGGTCACCTTGTCACAGAAGGAGATCAGGTTAGTCAAGCAGGACATGCCTTGAATGAACCCATGCTGACTGGGCCTAATAACCTGGCTGTTCTGTACACATGATGACACTCAAGATGACCTGCTCCATAACCTTCCCTGGCACTGAGGCTGGACTGACAGGTCTATAGTTCCCCAGATCCTCCTTCTGTCACTTCTTGTAGATGGGTGTCTTGTTTGCTAACCTCCAGTCTACTGGGACCTCCCCAGTTAGCCAGGACTGCTGGTAAATGATTGAAAGTGTCTTGGTGAGCATTTCTGCCAGCTCCCTCAGTATCTTTGGGGGGATCCCATCTAGCCCCATAGACTTGTGTGTGTATAAGTGGTGTGGCAGGTCACTGACTACTTCCCCATGGATTATGGGGACTTCATTCTGCTCCCAGTCCATATTGTCCATCTCAGGGGGCTGGGTACCTGGGGAAGAACTGATCTTACTATTAAAGACTGAGTCAAAGAAGACACTAAGCACCTCATACTTTTCCTCATACTTTGTCACTATGTTTCCCCCCACATTCAGTAAAGGATGGAGATTCTTCTTAGCCCTCCTTTTGTTGCTAATGTGTTTACAGATACATTTTTTATTTGTCTTTTATGGTAGTAGCCAGATTAAGTTCCAGTTGGTCTTTGGCCCTTTTAATTTTCTCCCTGCATAACTTCACATCATCCTTGTAGTCTTCGAGAGTTGCCTGCCCCTTCTTCCAGAGGTCATAAAGTCTCCTTTTTTTTTCCTGAGTTCCACCCAAAGCCCACTGTTCAACCAGGCCAGCCTACTTCCCCACCAGCTAATCTTTCACCACATGGAAGATTTCCTTCTTGAAGAATGTCCAGCCTTCCTGGACTCCTTTGCTCCTCTGGACTGCGTTCCAACAGACTCTGTAAACCAGACCCCTAAACAGGCACAAGGCTACCCTTTAGAAGCCCAGCGTGGCAGTTCTGCTGACCCTCTTCTTACTTCTCTGAGAATTCTACTGTTTCAGGATTGCTGTGCCCAAGATGGCCTCCAAGCATCATTGCCCACAAGTATTTATCTGTTTGCAAACAACAGGTCCAGTGGAGCACCCTCCCTAGTTGGCTCCTTCACCAGCTGTGTCAGGAAGTTATCTTCCACACAGTCCAGGAACTTCCTAGACTGCTTCCAGTCTGCTCTATTGTATTTCCAGCAGACATCTGATAAGTTGAAGTCCCCCACAAGAACAAGGGCTAGTGATTGTGAGACTTCTCCCAGCTGCTTATAGAATATTTCATCTGCCTCTTGATGCTGGTTGGATGGTGTATAACAGACTTGTACCAGGATATCTGCTTTGTTGGCCTTCCCCTTGCTTCTTACCCATAAATGCTCAACCCTATCATTACCATCATTAAGCTCTAGACAGCCAAAACACTCCCTAACTTCCAGGGCTAATCTGCAGAGCACTTTTTAAAATTTTTTTTTTTTATGAGGATGGCCTCATCAAGAAGTAGTGACACTCTCCTGAACTGGAAGAGAGCAGAGGCATCCCTGCACAGAGACCCGTCTCCAGCTCCCGGGTTTGCATAGACTGAGACTTTTCCTCATGTTTCTTAATGGAGTTCAGCTGAGATGCTAAGTGAGCACTTCACATTGAAGTAACCTTGAACATGCTGGATGCATGTTCAGAAGTTATTAGCTCTGAAATATGAATTAATAGTCCTAAATCCAAAGGCTGCATAGTGCTGTTGTAATGCGTCTCTTATAAGGAGATGAAGGCATGTAAAGTGATGTGCCCAAGGATGCAGACAGGGTCACAAAGGAAGTGCAGGAGACTGATTCCTGACCCCTCATGTTAAAACACAAGTAGCAGACAATGAATTACAAACACATGAGCAACTGCACAATATCCTTTTAGGCTGATATTTAAAATAATAATGCAAAAGAAAAATTCCAGACATTTTTCCTGTCTGCCAATTATATTCCCTCACTTCCTCCATATTCTAGCACTCTCTTCTTGTTGCTTTTGTTTCAGTACCTGATATCTGTTTTTCTAACCTGATCTTCTGTCTTGATTAGCTTTCTCTGTCTTGTCCCCACTAGCTTCAGTGCGCTATGTCATTTTACAGCTATTTCACTTTCCTTCATGATCCTAGTTATGCTGGGTTGTCAAGTGATATTCAAAACCTTTAGATTTGAGGACTAGGCAAATACGGCGTGAGGAAGAGGGGGGGTGAGACAATGTCAGGAGCCTGAGGATCTTATAATAGCTCTTGTTATGTAGCAATATAAAACAGCTAACAGTTTATTGTCACATTTGGCTTTGTTTCCCCACCTATTTGTTCCATATTGTTCTGTTGTTTTCAGTTGAGATTATCCCTCTTTTGTTTCATAGTGTGGCTCTCATCCCCAGTTGCCCCAGCAGGCAAAAGAAGAAATCCTCAACACAAATCCAGATGTGCACAAACAGGACATCTGTCTCAAGTATGCGTAACATGTATGCCCTTATTTAAGGGCAGTTGACCACTCTGGCTTTTCTGTTAGTGACTCATGTTTTATTAGGGGTCCTTCTGTAGATTTTGCAGGGAGAAAGCCTCTTCAAAGAAAAGAATATTTACATAGAAGGGGAGACATCCACAGCAAACCAAAATACACTGAGAAATTTGAGCAAGTGAATGAGGTCTTTCTCTGGCTGAAACAGTAAAGATCAGCAGGACCTAGGGTTGGAGCTTCTTTTTAAGAGGAGTGTCTCACATGGTATGTCAGTTCTGGCCTAGTATCTGAGACTGAAAAGACCTTTTGAAAAATGTCTGGAAAACAAAAGGGAAATTCTGACTGCTGGAATATCAACCTTATTGTCTCTACAGACAAAGTTATTATTTATAAGCAGTAGCGTTAAACAAACTGAGTGGAAGTTGATAACCAAGATCAATAACATTTTTCCGAAGTTATAAATCTGGAAACCACTGATCCCATCACACTACTGTAGCAAAAATCACTGAATGATTTCTATTAATGCATCAGCCTGTGTAAAGTTCAGCCAGCTGATTCATGTTGTACGCCCATACTGTCATAAAGGCCTTTGTCCTCATATCAACAATACTGTTATCAGAGATTACTCTTCTCTTATTTAATTGACTGCACCAGTTGCAGTATTTGCTGTAGTTGTTATTTTAATTTTTATTAATCGTTTGTCTATTACATCGGAAGAAAGAGACATGTTGCTACTCAGGAGGAGCCCCTATATGAGTCATGTTGATACAATGGTGCACACACAACACAAAAGGTGTAGAGGGAGCAGTCAGCAGCCTCAGCAGCCATACCATAATATATATATATATTTAAAAAAAAAAGAAAAAGCACTTTAATTATTAATACATCTTTGAAAAATTGTTGAAGCTGTGGATTTGATTATAATATGTAGTGTTTACATTTCCAGAAAACCAGAAATGTTTCTAAAATATTCAGGATGAGGCAGTTATAGCCTTTGACCTAGTATTTTTGAACAGTTTTACAACATATTTATAGGATGATTTTTTCCCCCGAGAACATGCTATAGAGAAACATGAAAAATAATCTCATTGGAATTTAAAGAGGTATTGCTAATTGTTGGACCAGCTCATGAATTTGGTGGTATATGAATACAGAAGCCTTGAAATATGGACAGGATATAGCCTAATTTCTGTTTGCACCATTGAATTCAAAACACAGGAAGAATCTACAGGAAAGGAAATAAAGATGCATTGCTGGTTATAATTTTGTCATAGTTTTAACATTTTGACAGTAAATGAGGCATTTCTCAATCACTATGTATATTGAATTTGAAGGTATGTAGTTGTAGTTATAGTCTGTATCTCTTGAGGCATTTTTAATAATTGTTATTCAGCAAGGTAAAAAAAGATAGTGTTCATTCGTACGTCATAGTAATCTTTTCATAATCTTTGAGTTGTGCCCATACATTTTGCTTCATCAATCTTCAGTAAAGTATGGTATTTGTAAAATTAGTATGCCGCAGAGTACAAGAGGATGTCTTGCTTTTAAAGATCAGATGATTCTTGTTCTGCTCCTCAAAGGCAATTTGAACACGAGAGAGGCAAAGATTAATCACAGTGTTTCCATTGTTAAACCTCACTTTTCAGATTATGCTACTTTAGCACTAGAGTATGTAGCACTGTGTATTTCATATCCAAAAATTGTATTAATTCATGTTTTAAGAAATAAACAGGAGTTTATTAAATCCTCCAGGATCTTCTATTGTTTTGAAATCTGAAGGGCTCTATAATCCTTTAAATCTGTAAACACTAACAAAGAGACCATTGTCACTAAATCAAATTCATCTTTGCAGAAACAGCATGCTTCAGAGTTCCTCACGGATGATAAATGCTATTTAGTGAGCCAGCCTCACCTCTGCTATAACTGCAGTGCCCTCATACACCAACCAGTGATCAGTTTGGCTAATATCTTGAAAATGATTAAATGTTTGTGAAACAAACACTGAGTTGGACACCTCCCAGCTCCCTGGTTGAGTAGTTTTTCTTTATCGTTTCTGTAGACTGTTGCTTTGTTTAACATTTAAGGTTACATTAGGTCAATTCCTAATACAATAGTGTATTTGGCAAGAGTAGATGAGGATTAATTAGTTAATGTTTGCAGAAGACTTTGAAAATGTGAAGTGCTATATGGGCATAAATGAATATACCTGCTTTTCTCTGCTCTTGGAATATGTGGTACCTGCAGAATGCTATTCCCATGCTGGGCAGATGTTAACTTTCAGTGGATCTTACCACAGGTAAATTCTGAGTTTTAAACTTAATTAGTTGTGCTTTTAATCAGTGATTCATAACTATTCTGAGGCTATTTTTACCTGGCCTCCAAAAAATGTTCAGATAAGGAGTTGGTTTACAGTAAGCTACACATGTGAAATTCATAAAAAGGCTCAAACAGCCAGTGGAAATATGTTAGGGGTCCTGAAATAAAGATCTGGGAATCCACTGGATGTATTTATAACAGGGAATTTGGCATTTCTCAGAGGACATACAGGTCTTCAGAAGTATTGGATTATTTATGAAGGTGATGCTATGCAATTTATGAGTTTTCTCACACTGACTTGCAAATGTTACCTCTTCCCTGCAGTGGAGGTTTCCCGCTGTTTGTTCCTCTGCACCAGGCTTGTTGTGAGATATAACCAGCTGTGGTGCATGCTGGTAAGCTGGGGGTAGGTGGCAGAATTGATATCCAAGTGAGCTGTAGAAAAAGTCTTCAAATATAATAATCTCTAGTACTTTAAGTGAACTAGATTTAAACTGCAGTTTCAAGGTGAAAGGTCATTGTGCCCAGCTCTATCTCTTGGAGACATTGATCCCCCATGCTTTTCCCTTTTTCAAGATTTAGAATATACATTGATATTTTCAGCAGTACTCCCCTGTACAAGATAGTAAGTCTTCACATGTAAACATTTCTAAAAAAGGCAAATGATGAATTGCACACTGGACATTTTCCCACCTTCCTTTCACTCTAGCTTCAATAATTCTACTGGCTTGTAATTCTTGGAGATGAGATATGAGACTCCAACTGATGACAGAAACAGACAAAAATTTAGAGGCAGCACAATTCCTTCAAACAGATGTTTCCCAGACAGACTGATAACACTTCAACTTTCAAGTGACACCTCTTCTTAAAATCTCTCCAACTACAAGAAAAAAAAGGTATAGTGTCATACAGTGTCAGGTGTGAAGGAAAACATGATTTATCTTTACCGTTTGATTATTCCCCATTTACAGCCTGTGTTTTAACAAATAGTATTTTTTCCAACCTCTTTGACTAGACAAAAGGAATGGATGTCTCATCTGTCTTCCCTTTTTTGTTTGCTGACCCAACCATTTGCTGGCAACTATGGATTTTCTTTCCTAATATATCTTGGCATCTAATATTCTTTACTGCTTTCTGCTTTCTTTAGAAGTAAATATCCTCTATTTATGGGCTTTAGCACCACTGAAATTTGCAGTTCAGGCTAAATTATGAATTAATGAGGTCCTTTTTTATTTATAAGATTTTATTTTTTTTTTTAAAGAGCACAAAACCAATGTTAGCTGTAGGGCACTGCACCTACAGGTATTTCACAGTAAAAAAAACCCAAGAAACTGTAAAGAGGTAAACTAGAAAAGTGTAACTTTTAACCACTTATGGATTTCTCAGGGCAAGGAACTCTTGATCCTACCTATATATCCAAAGTTTTGTTACTGCATGCAGCAAATACCCTGTTAGTGTTAAAAGAGCTGATTTGATGTTTATTTCCTCTTTCCTTTCTCATTTCCTTCTTGAGTGAAGAAATCTGGCAGTACTGTGTTGTACTTTTTTCATACTCTGTTGTACTGTTCATTTCCCCTCACTTGTAATGCAAACTCTTTTTGACCCACAAGTATTTTTCTCTGAGGTCAGTGATGGAAATATGAACAATCGTAAGGACCAGTTAAATGATAAATGTTCAATGGGATGAATCTCTTTCTGTAAATGTTAAACAAATTCAGGCCTTTTCTACAAGGGCAGTGGCTCAGAATTTCCACTGTTTCCTATAAACAGAAAAACATTCACTGCTTAATAACATTGCATTAACCTAGAAAATTCTAGCAGTACATGGGTAGACCTGACTCTCTCTTGTACTACGTGATTGCCTCCTCCTGTCTCTGAGAAATGGCAAGTGAAGTTTCTTTCATGTGTATACAACCTATTTAAAATAAAACAGAATACCTACTCATGATGTAAATTATCTTTTTTTAAAATCGTATCCCCACAGTTGTGCTAAAAGTTCCACATAAATTTCCCAGATACTTGTTGGGTTTACCTGGAGTACTTCAAGTTTCATATATAGAAGCTTGACCTAAATATGACAGCTGTGTGTTCTATCATTAAAAATTTTTGAGAGAGTTTTCTACAAATACTGCTCTGTAGGAGTTATGGAAAAATCAACAAATTACTGAAAACATATTTTTAAGACATTGTTTCTCCTTTTAACATCCCTTTGAGATTCAATTCATGCTGCTCTTGAATGGGAAATTGAATAATGAAGTTGATGTCAGGCATGAGCATTAGCCCTGCTCAATGACCTATCACCGGGGCTGTAGGGAGGAGGGAGCAACAAAAACAAAGCAGGAGTAGCCCTGGTTCTTTGGTTATCTTACGCACCTTTGTAATCCCAACATCATTCTCTGCTAAGAGTTTAGACACCAGTATAACTGTTAACATAAAGCTAATCCTGCTTCAGTCCTTCCTGTAGTTTATGTTCTTTTCTATTCCAAAGTTTTAGAATATGTTGCACTGTTCTAGGTCAGCTTTTTTCTGAATCAGGCTTCCCTGAGTACAAGTGCCTTGTTGCAGTGACTGTCTTCAGTGCCAGTTGTTTGTGTATCTCTGCCTATACTTACTACTATAGTTGTACTTTTGCTTCCTTTAGATCTTATGCTGGAAGGTATTTATGCTAAATTTGATGTAAAGGTGATAAACTTTTCCAATCCCACTTGGAGGATAAATGTTAATCTCAAATTCGGTAGAGGAAACACTTATCCTGGCCATCTGACTTTCACAGGGCTACCACTTCTGTAGACTCTTTCCCATAACCATGTCATAGCCACAGTCTATTTCTGCTTCTGTGGGATGTAACCCCGCACAAATATTTGTTACCAGTTAAAGCAAACCTTTGTTCAGCTATACATTGGCAGTTTTAAGAGAAGGCTATTGATCACAAAAATACTACAGACCTTTTTTTTCCTAATCTCTGGTTCTTTTCTAACAGATAGGAGGATCAGTGTTTAGATTATTTCCAGAGAGGGGACAGCCCATTCTGCAATGACTGGAAAATGTCAAGGGGTCATCAAGGAGTGCATCCACTGTTTGAGCATAGCTGGAATGTGGTGGGGAATTTTTGTTTTTTGTTGGTTTTGTTTTTTAAACTTCCTTTTCACCAAGCTTGTCACAACATGTAAAAAATTAAGGTGTTGGTTAAGAATGTTTATGAACTTTAGTACTAGAATGTTGATGAACCTTAGTACTAAACAAACTGGGACCTACTGCACTTGAGTCACAAACTGAAATACCCCCAAAGCCAATAGGAAGCTTGTCTCAGGTGAAATCACAGATGTTTACTGAAAGAAAAAAGGGAAAGAAACTTAATGAAAAAAAATAGCAAGAATCTGACGTTTCCTTTTTCAGCCCTCATTTCTGCTTTTCTCTTGGAAAAAAATACTTCCGCATGTGGACCTTGAAGGGAAGCTTAATTTGTTTTGCTGTGGCAACCGTGGCAGAGCCAATGCATTTTAAAGGAGAATTCAATCCCTTTTGCTGTGATTGCTACAGCAAAGTAAGTCTTTCAAACAGTCATAGCTGTATAATGAAACATTAGTTCACTGACTCACCTTGCTCGTAGCCTTACCCTCTTGATTTCACATAATAGTACTTCCATTTTTATAAGCGTACACTCTAATCTGAAAGCACATCATGAAATGCTTTTGAAAGGGAAAAGGAGCATATAAGTTTCTTGAGCAAAGTCAACAACAATGGTGGGACCCAGTGGTTTAGAGCCAAGGATGACTGACATAAGGACGTGAGATTTGGTGTATTCTCTTCTTGCCTGCAGAAACAGGAACTTGCTGCTATGAGCGTGTGTAGTTCCACTGAATGGTATTGCATGGCATGCCTGGCTGGAGTCTGATCTCGTGCAGACAGAGAACCTCTGGTGTTAGATAGACCCCATAAAAGCACCTACTCCTGAGAGTTTGGGATTTTGGCTGTGTGCATGAACTTCAACATAGGAAATGCACAATGCCCATGGATACCTGAGTTTGCAGAGTCTGGTGTTATTAACTATGTACGAGTTGCACTCCCTGCAACTATGAGTTGCACCTTTCCTTTCTGATATTGCATCTCATACAACAGCTAGCTTCACTGATGGACTTAATTGATTACTGAAATGGTGACCAGAATATATAAGTGAGGAGACATTGAGTAAAGAGCTACACAGTGGAGGTTTTGGCTTGCTTTTTGAATTGGTTATTCTGCAGTGAGGGAATGGCACCCTTGAAGTATTATACTTCATCCCCTAGCATCACTGGTGTAGCAAGAGTGAGAAAATAAGGTTCATAACAAAGGCTGCAGTTGTTGCCTTCCAAGGCAAAGAGAGAGCAGAGGAAGGAAGGCTGTGAACTCGACGGATGATTTTGCTGCCTACATGCTCTCAAAACTGAGGGAGCCAGTATTTTCTGTGTATTCTCAAATCCCTGAAGCAGAAAAGTAACTGAGTAACTGAGTCTTGTTCAGTAAGTAAAGGGGAGGTCTCAAAAGGTGAGAAACATGAAGTCAGCTGCAAAGGCAGAAACAGCATCTTGTGCTCAGCTTCCTGCTATGCCCAGGAAGTTTCATGATCCTCCAGCATAGTAAGAGATGGTGATTAAAACTGAAAGCCTAAATCAATAAGCATGCTGCTCTCTCTTCATAAAAGCCTTTGAATACATACATATACACATACAGGGCTTGAATCTCCATAAAGACTGAGAAGCTAGTAGTGAAGGCCATAGTATAGATACCCAGGTTGTAGAAATTTGTGTAACTCTTGTTGATTTTTATACTCTAACACTGATTTCAGTAGAGATGGTTTCATACTAGCTAGGAATTTGATCACGAATCATTGTTACACAAGCACTTACAGCGTCACTTCCATGTTTTAAGGTGCGTAACAGATGACCTGTATACCTTGTTTATGAAGCATAGAAAGGGAAAAAAAATTCTATACTAACTTACATGTTGCACAGTCCTGCTGAAAGTTACGGGAAAATAGGTCATGTACAAAACTATCTATAGAAAATTATCTTTTTCTCCCATTTTGGTTTTACTTTTTCTCTCCACTCAGCAGTGATTTGTCTAAATGAAAAGCTATGCAGGAGATTCCAGGAACTAAATTGTATGGCCCTGTTGGAAATCATGATCAAAACTACTAGCTGTTAATAATGTGACTTGTATCTCAGTGGGATGCCCCAGGAAGTGGATTAGCATTGCTCTAAACATCATCAGGGATAAACAACAGGAAAGTCACCCTAGAGGAGTGCCAGTGGCTTAATGTAACTCCCATAAAGAGCTTCAGGCAAGAATTGCTCTTAATAAATATCCCAATATTGAGTCTGAGGGACTCTAAACTCAGTTTGCAAGATTGCCAACACATGTCAAAGTTCTTCCCAGGACCTGGCACTGCTGTAACTTCCCTCCAAAGAAAGCAAACAGTAGTGAGCTGGAGAAAAGCTTTAAACCTGGATTTCATTTCTTGCAAATGAAAGAAATGTGTCTTTTTGAAAGCTTTCTTCTCTTATACCAAAGGAAAAAGAAGTAAAATTCTGATAGTTTCTCAGTTAGCCTGGAGATTTTCTTATTTAGAATAAGGAAATGTGCTGTTCTTTATTTAAGGAGCTTCTTAAAGAAGAAGAGAAAAATTGTGCAAGGGATCTCATGCTGTGAGAAAGCACACCTATTGGACTGGTAAAAAAAATTACTTCTACTTGGCTATGGTCAGTTTTGGGTTCAAGGAAGCATACACAAATGAGGCATTTCCTCGTCCTGCAGTGTTGTTTGCCTGCATATCTGGCGCATGCCGTATTGTGGCTTCTAGACTATAATGTCAAAGTTGTATTGTTGTCGCGGTCGCTGTTTTAATAAGGCAGAAAAATCATGTGGTCGGTTCACCACAATTGTCCATAGAGAAGCAGCAATGCATACTCTCTTCAGTATGGATTTTTGATGATGGCATAGTAGTTGTGGGTGGTGAAGCTGCAGGTGAAGTATTTAAGGCATGTGCAAGCCAGTAAAACCTTTGCCTTAGGTCATTAACACCATGTATTTTGTATATCCAGCACAGGAACACAATGTTAGGAACCACTTAAAGATACTGAAATGTTTTGTGACTATTTTGCATATCTTTCCATCTAACTGAGGCATCCTAGCTACTCAATCTCCAACAAGGCAGGGATTGGGGAAAGCGTGGAAAAATTTTCAAGCCAGTTTCAATCACTGCTTTGAAGTCTCAGTCTTGAGACATTCAAGGGTTAAAGGCAGGTGCTCTGCATTTGGTTAGGAAGTGCCAACATTCCCAAGGTTTGGTAGCATTTAGATGTGTATAAATGGAAGCAATTAATGCAGAGTAATAATTAATTTTGCTCCAGAGTGAATTGCATAAAGGTTGGTTTAAATTTGATGAAAGGCTTTTTAGGTAATCTCTGATCTCTTTGCTGATCATCCCCAGCCCTACCTGTCAGCATGGAATGGCAAGCCATCCCCTTGACAGAAATCCTATGAAAGGACATCTGTGCTATGTGACAATGTCATATGGAAGGATTACTGGTTTAATAGAGTTGAGTTTTGTTCTTGCCGAAGCAGATGCATCTGTCAGTCAGGCTAAAAAAAGGAACCATGTTTTATGGCAATAATTTTCACTTTGAAATTTCCACACAAATACAGAAATAAAAGAAAGAAAAATCTATAAACAATTTCTGCCAAATGTATGGTTCATGTAACTGTTGAAAAACAAGCCGTAATTATACTGAGAGTATCACACAGATATTAGCCAAGTATGGCAGGGAGAGGTTGATACAACAGATATAATCTTACTTGGCTGTATCCTGGACAGCTTCTAAGCACTACTTGAAAACAGCATTTAAAAGATCCCTTTCCAACAAGGCATTGCCCCAGTTTTTTCCAAGCTTTTTTTTTTTCTCCTTTGCCTTTTCTATTTCACTTCCCTGGCTTCCAAACCAATTCTCTCTTTGGGTCCTTCCTCTTTTTGATGTTTATATATTTGTATATATATCTGTATATCTCTTTATATCTATATCTGTGTGTGTGTATGGACAACAATTTTTTTTTCAACAAACTAAAGAAAAAAAAAACACTAAATACTCTTACTACTAAGGAATTGTGTGACCTCAGAATTTGTCTATGCTAAATATTTGACTTCAATGGTTACAATATCTGCATGTCCACAGGGAGGAATGTAACGATTGTCCCTTGCATATGAAGTCCTTGTGTGTGGTAAAGGCTGGTTTGTAGCCAGGTCTTTTGTTCACTAAACTTATCAAAGACGGTAATATCAAGGATCTGGATCCTTAGAAACATTCATATAAACACAGGGATAGTGGAAAACAGATGCCTCAGCATCTACTGCAGCTGAGAATTTTCTCTTTCTTTTTTTTGGATGAAAAAGAAAGTTTCCATGGTTTTAAGATAGTCATTTTTTCGGTGAAGTATATCAAAGTTTGCCTCCAATAATCTGTAGCTGTTATTTATATCTGCCAAGGAGAGCTATAAATTCAGCCTTGACATGGTTTCAATAGTGTGAACCTCCAGATCTGCTCTAATCCCCAGATTAGATACTGAAGTGCTGCTTCAATTGTGCAGTATTATCACGTACTATCACTTGGCCCTATTTCAAACTCTGTAGCTTTATTGACAATACTTTCAAAGCTGTTGCTAAGTTGTGAGCACTCTGCTTTATCTACTGCTGCTTTTACAACTCCAGCTAGGTATACTTTCTGGCAGGAAGCACTATGCTAATAATAATCACTAGACAAAACGATGATCTGTGTTTAACCTTTTTTCATACAAGAGTCTTTGTTCTACTCATAGGCTTTTTTGCATCCTTGACAATGGAAACTGATTTTTCCTTACACCCTCTTGTTAATGTCACTTCTACCTGCACAATTCTTCGAAGCAATTCTCAGAAGTTGTATATTTTTATCATAGGACTGGCTGGTTTAAGTTTAACTTATGTTGTTGGGTGGTTGTTCTTCCTTTTACAAATGTCATGACTCATTACTACCTTCAGTCATAGGATTTTTCCACAAAGTTTAATTGAACAGGTCTATTTCAATTCCTATGAGGTGTGTAAGGATTACGTACAAAATATATATGAATAAAAAAGCAGATACATCTGTTAACCAGGGCAGAGCAGAAAGCAGACTCAAATTCTTTGTGCCTGCCTGTCACAAGTGGAGGAACAAGAAAGGGGCAAGGTGATAAATTCCTGTGCCACCTATAGAGAAGAAAAGTGCAATTGGTTGAATCCTCTGGGACACAAAGGGCCTAAACTAGATTTTTAGAACCTGCCTGAGACACTGTAAGGAAGCAACTGCTCATCCTAATGCCTGGTGTGAATGGCTTCCAAAACAAAGTTTCTGACAGAGCTGTGTTTATTTTAGAAAAGTCTGTTAGCTGTTTTGCTGCCAATATGCTGAATAGGTTACAGAGAAGACCACTGATGCCTGGTGTGAGGGATATGACACAGATGATCACTTCAGAACAGAGATGTTGCTGTATAGCTGCTCCTTTGAAGGCTTGAGGGGAGCTCCATTTCTCTGTCACACACCTAAATGGTTAACCTGGAGGAGGTCAGCAGTCACCTCTGCTTCTGTTTACTCTCCTACTTTTTTCCTTTCTTCTATACCTGGTCTACAAGACTTCAGGGTAAGGGCCGCTGCCCCTATGTTTCATTTATACAGACTGTAACACAATTGAAACCGTGTTCTACACACATACTGTGAAAAAACAGCAGGAAAATAAAAATGAATACTGGGAGACATTGAACCATCACTGCTGTTATACCTCATCAGTAGGATGGGATACTGCCCTCAGATGACAACAACAACAATGTAACTGAAATTAAGAGTACTGATGCTGCATTTTCCCTTGTCGAGTAATAGAATCATTTAAAGAGGAAAAGACGTCTAAGATCATCAAGTCCAACCATCAACCCAGCACTACCATGATCACTAGACCATGTCCTGAAAGTGCCATGTCTACACGTTTTTTGAACACCTCCGGGGATGGTGACTGTACCACTTCCCTGGGCAGCCTGTTCCAGTGCTTGACCACTCTCAGTAAAGAAATTTTTCCTAATATCCAATCTAAACCTCCCCTGGTGCAACTTGAGTCCATTTCCTCTCGACCTAATGCTTTAGCTTGTTGTCTCCCACAGCTTAGAAAAGTAAATACTCATTCAGGAAAACATGACATCTACACCTGCACCTCTCCCATGTTTTTAAAGGCCAGGAGTCTTAAAACACATTCTTAACTAGCATTGTCATGCTTCTGCTCCACTCAGGTTCAGTTTGCATAATGTGATTTTCTTTTCTTGGAAGCTTTTGTTACAAGTAAAATGGTTAGGAACTCAACTTTTAAAATGGCGTTATGGCTTCACTCTAAGTTAGTGCTCTTTGACATACATAGTATTGTTTTATGAGGCTTCAAGTAAGTGGCTTTTCTCCATAGACATAATAGCTGGAAGTATTTCTTTTTAATAAAAGCTGAAACCCTCAATAGCTACTGAGAAGTTTGCTATGTTCCCAAATTTGTTGTCTGTACTTTCCAACCTATTGGGAATATTGCCAACAAGCACAACCTCATATGATACACACTGGGTTGGTTGGTATACTCAAGACAAAAGCAGTTTTACTTATCTGACTTTTCTTCTCTTGTGAATAACTGAATTTCTCATATATCTTGCTGAATCTTTCTGTATCCTTGAGTTTACAATCTTATTGCTATGCTACTGCACCACAAAAAACAGTTTAGCGTGCTATCTTATAGAAGTTTCTCAGAGCAATAGATTCTCTGCAGACGGTCTGTTCTTTACTTCCTATAGAGTTTACAATGAAACCAAGTAACACAAAAAAGATGTAAAATTGAGTGGCTTATCAGTGAAAAGTATTCATTTGCATTTTCAGTTTATATAGTATAAATTCTATGAACAGTTGTTTATACCTTTACACCCAAATATATGTAGAAGAGTCTTAACCTAAAGTCTTAAGCAGTCTGGTTTTATACATATCAAAGTACTGTTTATCTCATGGGAAGCATGGATCATAGCCAATGGCACAGCTTCATTTCACTTCATCTGATGGCTAGAGAATAGAGTTACATTGCCTCACATTCATACTGGGTTAAACATGGATGAAGAATGAGGATTTTCATCCTGAATTTTGTAAGGAGTATTGTTGCCTTTCAGATCTGAGACTTAACCGTCTAGGAGGTACATTTCATAAATATCAAGATTCATAAATATCTTTAGTTTTTAAGTGTGCCTATACATGTGTCTTCTCTAATGCATGTGTTTCCTCTACCCTTCAAATACATTGTAGTGTGCTTTTACAAGGCTTTCTGTGGGCTGTGCAAGATTGCCAGCTGTGCCATTGATCTGGTTTCAAGTTGATTCAGTTTATAGGTCTGAATTTAGAGGACTTAAGTGTCTAAGGTTACCATGCCATGTAAAATGGTAATAAGGAGATAACTGCATGAATGATACCTGCAGTCCAGGGACACCAGGTCCACAAATTTCTCCAGAACACTGGCTGGCAGTCACAAATACTCCTGGCAATCTGGACCATCTGATAGAGGTAAAGGTGCAACCTAATGTCCTTCCATTTTGGATTTTAACATTGAAAAACAGTGTTTGATGAGAAAGTGTTTTCTCTGTGTTCTGCAGGATTCTTCTGCTGTAGTCTGATTCGGGGCTGAAAAAGCTATAAACAAAAAGAGTATTTCCACAGGCAGATTAGATGGGCTGTGACTGTCCAGGAGAGGACCTGTGCATGATCTTAACGGCCTATATGATGATAGTGACATAAATATAGTTGTAAATGGTTGCAGTTACCTCAGAGAAGATTGTAACTTTATTTCCACTTTCCTGTAGTATAAGCATCTACAGACTAGGTCTTTTGTGATTCCATTAGAGTGGCGGAAAAGCTGCCTAGCGGAAAAGGACCTGTGGGTACTGGTCAATAGCTGGTTGAATATAAGCCACCAGTGTGCCCAGGTGACCAAAAAGGCCAACAGCATCCTGGGTTGCATCAGATATAGCATGGCCAGCAGGACTAGGCAAGTGATCATTCTCTTGTACTCAGCACTGGTGAGGCCTCACCTCAAATACTTTGTTCAGTTTGGGGCCTTTCACTACAGGAAGTACACTAAGGTGCTGAAGCGTGTCCAAAGGGCAACAAAGCTGATGAAGGGTCTGGAGTGGCTGAAGGAGCTGGGGTTGTTTAGCCTGGAGAAAGGAAGACTCAGAGGAGACCTTATTACTCTCTACAACTACCTAAAAGGAAGTTGTAGCAAGGTGGGGGTCAGTCTGTTCTCCCACGTAACAAGCAATAGGACAAGAGGAAATGGCCTCAAATTGCACAAGGGGAGGTTTACATTAGATATCAGGAAAAATTTCATTACCAAAAGGACTGCAAAGCACTGGAATAGGCTGCCCAGGGCAGTGGTGGAGTCACCATCTCTGGAAGTATTTGAAAGGTGTGTAGATGTGGTGCTGAGGGACATGGTAAACCATGGTGACCTGGCAGTGCTGGGTTAACGGGTGGGCTCAATTATTCTAAAGGTCCCTTCCAACCGAAACAATTCTATGATTTTATGATTCTGTACTGTAGTGTGTAGTGTCTCCAAGCATCTGATACTATGGACTTACTCCACAATAATTTTGGAGTAAAATGGGTCTAAAACAGGTATCTAGATGTAAATCCCCCTTTTTTTTCAGAGTTGCTTTGTTACTATCACTGTTTTCTATGGGTTTTTGTTGTTGCAAGAACTTACTATGCACTCTCCAGTTGTATGTGTCGGAGTTGGAACTGTGGTAGGTTTAGAAAAGTTGCATGGAGGGAGCAGAGCAGCTGGAGAACTCATAAGAAATTATCTTAAATACGCAAGTCTATTAAGTGTTAAAGAAAGGTGACATTACTAGTTAAGTAAAATAATAAAGCTTAAGAGTCTTACAGCAAAAATTGTTGTTACTGCATCAAATGCAAAACCCAGGTTTCCATTAGAGAACCAAGTGGAAAACAGGAAGAATTGGCTCTGTACTGGCATGATGGAAAGGATTGTCAAGGAGAAGTCTTTTGCTACAGAGGAAAACGGGAGGAATGAAGTCATACTTGCAATAGCATGTTTTCTTGAGAGACTTGGGGAAGTTGCCTGAAGTGGGGATTATGAGCCAAAGCTGAGGGAGAGATAAGGAAAGGATAAAAGAGTGTGTGTGTATGCATGGAGCACAGAGGCTTGGAAAGAGAACTGAACACCAATTTCCTGCTTACAGCCACTGGCTGGAACTTCCAGAGCAGGTAGGAAGAAGTCTCGTTTTGAGAAAACCCAGTCAGAGGTGCCAGCAGAAGAAAAACTGTAAAACTGCTACATCTGAAGAGAGCAAAAGATTGCTGAAATAAGTCTCACCTTTATCAGTTGGAGTCACTGAAAAATCCCAAGAGTTTTTATGTTTGGATGTAGTGTGGAGGACTTAAAATAGGGCCCATACTACTGGATTCCACAAAATAACACAGGTATCAAAGGCACTATCTATATTAAAGACTTGCTAAAGAATAGCCTTTGGCTTAAAAAGCATATTTCAAAAGCGATCGGCTGGAAATTTTGAGTTATTCCCTGAAGTGATAGATTGTTTAAGGTACTGAAACAACAGCAAGATGGGATTCTGAGAAAGGAAGTAATGACCTTCACTGTAATTCCACTGAAGCTCCAAAAGTACGTGAGCATTGCAGCAGGCTATGCAGCCAACCTTTGTAGGATTGTTCTTAATTGGTGGAGTAGATCTGCAAGCTCTCTTCCAGCCAGCTAAGTGCATCCTTAAAGAACACAATCTGGTAAAATAAGGACCTCGTCCTGTGAACACTTCCCAAGTGAGTGGTCGTACTTGTTTCCATGATACAAAAATGAGTATTGCATTCGGTAGGTCCCAAAATGAAAACCTCAGCATCACCCCATCATCTTTCAAAATGTCAGTAGATGCTTCTTAGAGCCCATTTTTTTAGATATTCCTTAGTTATAAATTATTAAAGTATCAGACTGTTAAACATGAAAGGAAATAAATAGTTGCAAGATATTGTGAAACTTGTAGCAACAGATTCACTTCACAATAGCCCTAGAGGAATGGATCTGTATCATTTGAAAAGCAGTATTGGCTGAGCCAGTAATTCATTAGATATGTCATAAGGCTAAGAATAGCTCTATAATCATCATTCTGTCAGCATGTGAACGGATAGGATTTCATGAGGTCACACGAGAGCTTCAGTCCTAAAAAAACGCAGCCTAAGCAAGAGAAGCTATGCAAGACTTAGCAAGATTTCTGCTTTCAGGGGGAAATTCCCTTTTTATTTCATTGTTATAGTCCATCATTAATACAATAATATAAATTTAGCAATTACTGTGAGCCTCTGCTGCAAGGGTTGTCTACAGGAAGGATGCTTTGGTAGCTTATAAAAGACAACCTCAGGATGAGATCCTTGTAGCATGCAGCTCCTCTACATTCCACCTCCCCCTTCTGCCAGTTGACCTGCTCTCAAGGACAAGCCCTGACATGACACAGATGCCTGTTTTCCATTCGCTGGCATTACACATACACTTTCTGCACATGCAAGTGCCCGTAGAGGGTGAAGGTGTAGGAATCCCGGCTTCCATGCAGATACTAAAATCAATGTGGGGAGAGGCTGAGTGTTTGTTATGTGCCAATTTTAGATTTATTACTAACATGAGATTTTATATGAAACTGAAGTAAAGAATGGCTGATATGATGTTGTAGTTGTTTTTATCTCTTGCTCACACCACCAAATTGGAGCATCTTTTCCCAAATCCCCCAGTAGCTACATTCTTCTTTCTTCTCATCCTCTCTCAGTAAAGATACTGAGGAAGAAAGGGGTCAAAGCTGATTTAGGGAACTTTCTAGCTCACCTTCCTCTTTTACTCCCCTTTCCTTGCAGGAAAATGAAGGTAGTTACTTTTTACTTATTCCTGCCCCTGTGCAGCTTGGGAACTTAAAGTGACCTCTTACTTTCGTAATGGAGGGAGTTACTGAATATAGGAAACTCTGCATGAGAGGAGAAGGAGGTTTGTTCGGAGTTTTTTAGATTTTTTTCAGTAGATTCAATTAAACTCTGAATTTCTTATCAGGAAAAGCAGTAAACAAAAACAACTTTGAATCTGCTAAAGTGGAGCATATTTTTAAGCGTGCTATAGCCGTTTACATGTTGGTTTCCTATAGTTCCTGTAAAAGTATAATTAACTTTTCTAGCTCTAAAATAGTTAATCTTTGTGCTACAGTTGTAGCTTTGGAATCCTGTTATGACATTTTGTGGTTTTTCTTCCTCCAAAATATAATTATGTAATGATACCTCTTCTGTTTTACTTTTCAAAGTCTCCTTCAGGACTACATGGCTTTTTAGGCTTTGGTCTGTAATTCCAGTTCAGAAATTACAAATTGATTTAGGGACTGCAATGTCCATCTGTATATTTTTAAGTGTTGTACTAGCTGAAGCCTGAGTGCTGTAACACGATAAGTAACCTACTTACCCTTTAACTTTATTACTTTAAAAAATGGCTAGTGCTCCAGTTTGTGGGATGTTGCATAATATGAGACTCCCGTGTATGATTTATAACATTGACATCACAGACTGTGCTGGTTAATGTCAGTCCTGGACTCCTGCTTTATATCAGCAACTATCAAGCTTATTCGTTATCAATAAATAAGAAATGCCAAATAGTTTCATTTTGCTTTCTAGAAAAATGTACCTTTTTAAAAATTTTGAGCTGCAGGTATTAATATAATTATCTGATTATATTAATCAAGGAAGGAAGAAAAACAAAGGAAGTGACTCAGTTTTCATAGTGTTTATTCTCATTGGCAAGCTCTCTTTTGCCTCTCTGCCCCCACATACCTTCGTTTCAGGCTGAATTCATTCCACACAGATGTGAGGACTCATTGATGGTGGCTTGTATTTTTCAGTTCATGGGGCTACCCAGTGTCCATCTGACCCTCTGCACAAATTAAAGCAGTTTTTGGAGCCTTACAGGATTGGGGAGGGGGCAGAGATAATCCGTTCTCCCTCCATCTTAGAAAGCTCATCCTGCAACCAACTTGAATCTGCAAACATGCCTGGGTCCTTCAGGGCAAGCAGGGAAAAGACTTCATTGTGGCCATATGCTGGGCAGTACATCATGAATTCAGCTACAGTTTATGACAAACAGAGGTGCAAGTTGAGCTGTGCTTAAATGAGCCCCTCTCAACCCAGCCATGGTGGTGACTATGGCGTGGTATCTTCACATCTGTTATCTACACGTGCTTGCAAGCACTGACCTATGTCATGCAAGTTGCTGCTCCGATGTCAGCAGGATTCTTCTCCTAATAGTTTCATGGACAGGGTCTTTGTTTGTCTCTTACCTGTCTGTTTGTCCAAAGCCTTGCTATATTGGGAGGTAGGATATCACTTCAGAGCTGAAGAAAAGATTCTTGTACAAATGAAAAAAATGTTTGGACCTCTTAAATATCTCATAAGGATTATTTTTATATAAAACAAATTAATTTTTTTTGGTTAAACGATGCCGGGTCTCTTCACCGCTGGCCAGGTACTTAATGGTAGTGTCCCCATTTTGAATGACTTTCATTTACTACCAGAGTTTTATACGCTAGAGGAAGACATGGTGCTCATGGTGTCATTTCAATTATTATTCTAATTTGGACTAAGACTGTTATGTTGGGCTAGGGACACATGCCCTCTTCTAAATCCAGTTAAATCTTGAACCTAATTTTGTCTTTTTTTTTTATTTCCTTGAAGTTCTCTAAGCGGGCATCTCTCTGAGCAAGTTCTCATTTGCTCAAACAGAACCTGCTGGCTCAACAAAGATTATCGAGTTGTGAAGCATAAGGAAATGAAATGTCTTATTATAAGTGGGAGATGTTGGTAGAGCTTTGTAGTACAAGAAAAGTTATCCCCAAATGCTCACAGTGTTCACTGAATCTTTTTCTTGAATTCAGGCCACCCAGTTTGTAAATACAGCTTTTCCTCTGAAATTTACTGTGAAATTACATGGTGAAAAGTGATACTTTTTCTCAGTCTTCTGGGTCCAATGAGATGTAATATGAAACATAGGACTTGAAAGCCTGGCTTTTGTCACATAATTTAGACCACTGAATATATGCAAATTTCCATTTATTGACCTGTACAGTAAGGCCATTTTTCATGGTTATATTGCAAGTCTCATGGTATCTTTTTATTTACCTAATGCGTGACATTCTAAATGTAAAAAAGTAAGAATCTTGGTTTCCAGGGCTTTTTAGCGAACTTCTCCTGAGGTTCAAATGTGATTTCAGTTCTCCACCAGAACACAGTTTAAAATTTTATAACAAGAGAAGGGAAATCAAAAGAACTCAAAATGCTGAGAGGGGAAAAAGGAAGAAAAAAAAAAAAAAGAACAGCACTTCATTTGGGAGAGGTACACCTTGAGCCCTGTGCTCTGGCTGAGCCTGCTTTGGGCTGGGGGATTGGACTGCAATCCTCTAGAAGTACCTTCCAGCCTTGGCCATTCTGTGATTTTGTGTCCACTTCCACACAGCATGAAGGCAGGGCATCAAAACCTGCTAAGTGTTTCCTGTTGTGCTTTTGCCTTCCATCTGTGAGTCAGTCACTCACAAACCAGCTTAATGCTCCCACCAGTATTAATCGAACAGCTAGGATGAAGGTATGGGAACGGTTCCTAGAGGTCTATGTAGTGTTTCTCCTGTGCATTAGTTAATGCTACCGTAGTACCCTACCACTCTCTGATTATGCATGTTCCCTGAGATTAATGATTAGAGAGCTTTCTGGATACTGTAAATAATCACTAGTCATCTGCTTCCAAATAGGTAGCTTGGTCCTTGAATAAAGGATAGAATGAACCTGCCCTGTTATTCACAGCTATTTTCTGTTCATTATTTAAGCAACTTCAGGGTGAGAGGTTTTTATAACGTAATGGACTAGATTGTAAATTAGATTATAATATAAAGGACTAGATCATGAGAATACATTATGCATCTGGATGTATTTATGCAAGTCCATAGGTCTATTAAGTAGACTCAGTTACTTGCAAAAGCCTCTGCAGAACATAGCAATTGTGACAAATACTCTCCTGGATTGGAGTCTTGTAATTTATTCTGTTACTAAAAAGAAGATACATTGCTTTGTAACAAAGAGCATGAAGATTGTGTGAGTAAAACACGTAAAACTTAAAAGAGTTGAAGTCTATAGGTTAGTACAGAAAAATAGGAATTGAATTAAAATAGGAAAGAGACATATTGAAGATTTTCTGTGTCTTCCTCCATGCTTTTACATTTTCCCTACATAGGGAAGTTACTATATCGTTAGGTAAGATGTGAATGTATGGAGTATCAGCTATGGTTTGTTGGCTTCCCCACATGCACACATAATAATAAGATTAGTTCCAGGTAGGAGGGCTTATCCCACTTTCAAAACTGAGTAAAAAGTGCTGCAGAGGGCTGCTCACAAAGGAAATGTGTATATATTAGTGACAACATGGGAAAGTCACACTGAATTCCTGTAGAATGAGTTCCCTATGGAGACAAAGGCTTAAAGAATAGGCTCTTTGCAGCAAAATCCTATTTTTTCCTGTGAAATGGGGAACAGCTAGCAAAGTTTTGCATACCCTTTTTCTTTTACTCTACCTAAATTATGCTGCTCTAATTTTTGCTGTGCATGTACAACTATTGTATTTTACATACAGATCAACTGCAAAACAATTTCATTCAGAAGCCTGTCACAATGCAAGATTATTGGAGTTGACTGTGAGATTAGAGCATTACCTACAAATGTGTGCTTTGCTGCCACTGGTAATAATATGCAAGCACAGCTTAAAACTGGAAGCAAACATACAGAAATTATCCAGTAGATACAGACGAAAGCCAGTTACTCAAGTCCCTCTTCATTTTTTTTATATAAAAAAAGATTTGTTAAAGCTTCAGTTTTCAGCAATAGAGGAATATATGTGTGTGTAGATAAACACGTATTTAAAACATATATATTTAAATCTTGTATATCTATATATTGCATTCTTATATCTGTAAACTGTGTATCTATATAACCATACATATATATATCACTCAAATACAAGAAAGGCCAAAACAAATGTAAATCTAATTCTGGACTGCTTATCATCTTTTAGTATGAGAAATCACTGCAAAATCAATGTAAAATCCTTTCTTATTTGAAGGCATTTCATACTGGCTTTGTAAGGATGTGTATGACTAGGATATGGTGCAAAGCAGTGGGGAATCAGACTCCTGGTAGGATTTCATTCAACTGGTGGTTAGTCCTTTTATAGTACTCCTTGTCATTACCATTGTCATTCAGTTTCCACCTTCAAAGCACAGGTCGTTTTAGACTGGTTATGTCTTGTTGCCAAAAAGTAATATCCTTATTATAAACCTCCATCCCCTACCAGTCTCTTTTTCTGATGAGAGAGAACTACTAGTTTACAGTTTCCACCAAATCTGTTTGATTCATGGGGGGCTGTGACCTGGCTGTGCAATGTTTGACAAAGGCCATAATTCATTCAAGAGCCTATGTTGCTTTTATTTAGAAATGCTTGGTTTCAAAAGGAATTAAAAGGAGCAACCTTCCTAAATCATTTATAAAGTACCCCATGATGCACTGCTTTTTTAAAATCCAGAAAAATCTTGATTTTTGTATACATGCTTACTTGATTAGTTTGTACAGAAAAAGGTCAGGCTGCTTCTATAAATTTGATACATCAGCTACCTCTAGCACAAATAAGAATTAACTCATTTTTTTTTCAGCCCAAGCTGAAACTTGATAATTTGTTTGTATTCTTTATGAACTGGAATTGGGGTTTGTTAATACTGAATTTCTATTTAAATAATATATTCAATGTATTTACTGGCACAAATACGCAAAAGCCATTGGCAGAACTTGTTGCTGTGAGACACTCAGTTCATAAGACATGATCAATTTTCCTTATCTGGATACTTTGTGAAGCTAGCCAGACTCTCAGAGTAAAATCAGCAAAATTAAAAGTCTACACAAAGATACTGTTATCAGTCACATATACGGTATTTCAATAGATATGTAAATATGTGAAGTAAAGAAACTATGCCCAGAAATAAATTCATTCACCTTAACAAATTCATTCTGAAAGACAGCATAGCACACAGGAGTGAGAGAGAGAGATTGTGCATCACCTCATTGAAAGAAATACGGCTTATTTAGCTCAGATTTTGATTGCATTATAAGAAATTCTGTTGCCAGAAAGCTGAGTAAAAAAATAGTAAGATGAAATTAATTGGCAAGTCTGAAGTAGTTGATCTTTTACTTTCACAGACCTTTCACAACAGACTTAACACCGTAGTATTTCATAGCAGCTCTTTTTCAGATATGAACAAAAGGCTCTGCAGAGGAAGGATGACCTTTTTATCTTTGTAGTCAAAAAGCTCATAGTTTTATTTTTAGACATGATGCATGTGGTAAAATCGCCAAAATTTTTCCCCAAGTGCCAGGCTGTGAGTGGTTCTGAAGCAGCAGGAAGAATTTTGTTAAAGGAAATACTGTGGCAAACGCACGGAACACTTTACCATAATAAAGATGAGGGGGAGGGTGAAGGGAGGAGAGAGAGAGAAATGTAGAACTAAATGTCTCTGTCTCCTAAACACTCACAGAAGTGCTGTTTGAAATTGAGCAGAAATGGGCCAGCCCCACATTCCTCCTGTGGTCATAGAGCTTCCCACTCTTCTAATGCACTCCAGTAGACTTGCAGAGTTCAGCTGCCACTGCAGAGCTCACATCTGGTATGGAGAGCACGCTTTAATAATCCTAGAAATAATTTAGAAGTACCTACTCATCTTGGAAGCGGTTCGCCTTTGAGACAAGGGGCCGTAGTGCCCTGCAATGAGGCCCTGCAGTCCTCCACAATCGATTTTCTGTGCGCAAGGGCTATGTCAGACATGCTGTAGCTACTGTGCATCCCCTGTGCATTTGTGTGGGAATTCTGAATTCCACATCTTAAAACTGCAGTTTTCCAAGCAGGATTGTCCCCAGAGTCCTGGAGGTGCTGGGCCCTGCAGTTGTATAGAAAGCTGCTTTGCAGTGAACCCAGTCTCCACCTACGGTGAAAGGTGATTTACATGCCCATGTGTTCATATGCTAATTTGGGGGTGTATGTGCAGTAGGTCTAATTTATGTTTGCCTGTTGGAGTCAATAAGATTCTTTTGGCTTTCTAATCTCTCACTGAAGTCAATGAGGGTCTCATTCTGCCAACTGCCATGCTGAACAAACACTTTAGCTTAGCTCAAAACCATGTTGGCAAGTGTTGTTTCTAGGAGAGGAAGTAGAACCACATGCTGTGTAAGTGCTCCTGAGTTCCTCTGTCACCAACTGGGGCCTGGAGCTCTTTAAATTGAAATATGATTATTAGCATTTTCATGTTTGATTTTCTGGTTTGTACATTTAAGCTGAAGCTGAGATGGTGAGTAAAGATATCCATCCCATGCATAGCTGAGAACCGATTACTTAATTATTGCGTCTGCTCTCTTTATTATTCATCCGTGCTCAAGTCACAAAATTTCTGATCCAGAGCTAGATTCAGGTTTTCTGGCCCCAAATCTGGAGTGTTTTTGAGGTATAGGTTTTATTTCAGTTTATTCTTGCCTATGATAAAAATGCATATTATAGTAGGCGTCCAAAGTCAATGAATAATCAAGATTTTTAGCAGAAGAATAGGGTATTGTGCAAGCTAAAATTACTGTCCCGTATTCTTCCATAGATCTTTAATGAAATCACTGGGACTTCTTGAGTACAACTGAAGAAGAAAGAACTGATACCTAGCTTAAAACATCAGAAATCGTAACATAATGTCAGATTTTGCAAGTAGATCAAAAAAGAATACAGTTTCAGGACTGTCCTTTTAATATTTCATAAATAATTTCTAGTTACTCAACAACCCAAATTTTTCAAAAAGCTGCTGACAGGCTTATGGTGCTTACGATGAAAACAAAAAAATAAAAAGGTCTTGCAAGGCCTGGAAGGCATGATGGCAAGTTTTTACAGGATTAGGCCCTAAATTAGAATGGTTCCACATTTAAGGAAGAAATACATCTGGTAGGCAGAAACAAAACCTGCATATTTATTTACCCAGGAGGACATGAACTGAACTTAAGACATTTTTAGGCCAGTGATGAAGTGGAGAGCTTGGATGTATGAAGGTTTGTCTTTTCTTTATACTTAGAATAAGACAGTTCAGAATGGACTGCTGAATCAAGCTAATGAAAAGTATGCACTCAAACCTCTGGTGTGCCAAAAGGAGCACAAGATCCTTGTGCTGGGGGAGGAAAGAATTTGTTTGGCGGGCTTGCAGAACAACAGGGCCGAAGCTGCACCTGTGGGACGCTTTCACTGGGGGTGCGAGAATGGCTGTGGTATGTACATCACAGCTCAGGACACATGGAAACAGCACACTGAAAGGATGGCTTGCACTTGTTTAGTGAAATGAGACCTGTCTCAAGCTGTCTGAGTAATTTAGAGGAAATGCTGATCCTTCAGAACCTGCGGATTTGGATTTCCACTGGAATCTTGTCTGGTAAAGATTTAAACTTGATAAAGAGCCAGAACACAATTCTTAAACTTTCTTCTTTCTCCAAATCAGTGTAGAGACTTGGATTTGTTACATACCAAGGTCATTTTTCTACCGGTAATGTGCAGTGATGTGAGAACTGCTCAGACCGATCATTGCCCACTGGATGGCCTTTGCTCAGTGGAATTTTCCTCCAAAATGCTATTACAGAAAAATAGATAATGCCTCTCTAGAAGCTCATTCTGTGTTTCTCTGTTACCAGTAACAGTCACCTGTAGCTAAGAAACTGGGGCTTGTAGTTGGAAATTGCCTGGAGAGGACTGTTAAGAGAAAGGGTCGCACAGGACTAAGTTAACGTTACTCATAGGTAATTTTACTATCAATGTGTGCTTACAGTTCTTAACCACCTCCAAACTCTTACTCATTAATATGACATGATACCTTGGAGCTGCTTGATGAAAAAATCATCTGTGCTGCATGCGAGTTTTCCATGAAAGCCTCTACTTTCCAGTAATTTTGATGAGAGGTTTGGGTTCATTTATTTCTTAAGATCTTTCCAGATCTGAAAAAAAACCAGTTTGAAATGCCTTCATCTCCTTCAAACTAAACTGAAGGAAAAGTTAATTTCACTGAGTTGTATAAAAAAAGGAAAGAAAGGATGTGGTTTTTGTATACCTTCTGTCCATCACTACTAGTTGAGAAACTATTCCTCTACTACCTCAGCCTCTTCTTTATCTGTTACGGTTATATCTATGACATATACCTCTAGAAATCACTTATGTCCTCTAGAGAATCGTGGAGACTGTTTCTTTCTTGGGTTGCCTCAGACGACAGTAATCTTAACTCTTAACATGAGTCTTATATGCCTACATAACTTCATTAAAAATGAGTTACCAGACAAAACCAAAAATTTTGCTAGAAATGGATTTGCAATAGATAACTTCTGCTGAACTCCAGTATCTCTCATCATTGTTTAAAACTGTGTAAAAGTTCATAATTTGTCACAGTCTGTGGCATAAATCAGAACAGAAAGTTTTATTATTCAGCCGTGTGGCATTTAAAGTTATTATACTTATTATTTTTTCATACTGAAAGCACATTACAAGAGTGTTTCCATTAACTGGGGCAAACAAAGCTTGCAGTCATTTGGGGAGAATGGTACCACCTGAAATTAGTCACAAGTACTCCAAATAATGATCCATGTACTTAGAGGTGCAATATGCAATTTCAAGAGGATTTTTTTAGAGATTTTTGTTCACATTAAGAGAGAAAAAATATCTAGAAATGAAGACTAAATTGGTAACTGATGGTGAGAGTCAGCTGAAGTCCATGAGTAAATATTAGACACACCCATGTTTTTTTTTGTAATGGACATAACCGCCTAATATCCATTTGGGAAGGAATCTGCCTATTTTAATAAAAAGTGTGCTTTATCTGTTAGATTCGCAGATCTGAAATGTCTTCTCTTCTGTTTATATTCTGAATTATTAATGTGAGTATACCTAAATTAATCCTACTCATGTAGAAGAGAAGGTCTCTAAGTGTTACGCTGCTGTGTTTAGACATCTTCTCTTTAGTGAAGCATTATTTTGACTGCCTATTCTGTTATATGACTTTGTCCCTTATTTTTCTGTGCTGAGGTGCTTTCTGCACTGCTATTTTGTAGCATTTGGATATCCTTTCATGACAATTGTCTTTCCAGCTACCATTCTGCAGTTACAAAATCCATCAGGAAAGCTAATATGCATTTAAAATATAAACATACAATGATAGATGAAAGGATTGTGAAACAGGTAAACAGAGGCAGATGGTGCAGATTTAATTAATAAAAAACACAAACAGGAAAATAAAGCTGCTGCAATGATTTAATGCCTAATTTAATTAGGAAAAAAATGTCTTGGAGTTTAGTTATTTCCAGGAAATTGTACGCTATATTATTTCTATTTGGAGAGAAATAGTTTGTATAAACTTTACAGGATTTTGTTTTATGAACAGTCTGACACATTCTGATTGAATTCCAAGAAATTTTGCTCCTTGCTAGGAGCAAAACTCAGGAGAAAGCAGGGAGTGAGGCTCGGGTCACTAGGTTAGACATAGAGAGGTGGAGTTTGAGGCTGAGCCCTCAAATACCAGGTTAATGCCTTAGTTTTTATACTACTGACTGTCTAGCTGGTGGATCTTTTGGCCAGAAGTTTAGCATCATGCTAAGAAAACCTCCGCACTGAAAATGTTTTTGAAACTAGGGGAAACATAAGGAACTTGGAGATGTTTTGCCAAATTGATATATTCCTGAAGAGAAGACGAAAAATACACTTTTTATTTTAAAAAACTGCACAACATTATTAACTACTAGTCTGTTTTCTTAGGTATATTTCCAGATGATTAGAATTGGCCAGAAGAGGTTAAAAAAATAAGAATAGAAAAAGCATCAAGAAAAAAAAGGTATAAAGTTCTTGACTCATTGCTTTGGATTATGCTATCTCTTGCTGCTTCTTTTTACATAAAAATTTGAGGACTGTAAGTGCAAGAAGCAATGATATGGTTATCTGGGCTTTGATATAAGTTCGATATTATTTTACCCAAATGCAAGAGTTTGATTTTGAAATTTAAGCTATTCTCTAGACTGATAAATAAAATCCAATTTTACAAGTGGTTTCTCCTCTGGAAATAGTGTGTTGTTGGCTTTCAGTATTTCCAGTATTTCAATATTTCAAACAATGTTGGAGTTTGTCTCATGAGATTTTTCCCCATTGCTGCTACATGCGTAATGCTGTAAGAGACCAACATTGAAACTATGTGGATTTTTGTTTTGCGGAGTACTTCAGTGTCCAGAAAATAAAAATGAGAGAGGGAACCTTGTGGATTCACAGAGGAGATGGGTCAGTGGAATTAAAACCAGAAAAAAATTGGGTTGTATTTGTTGGGGAGTTTTGACCTGTTCAACCTGGGAAAGACTAGTAAAGAAATAAGAGCATGACAGTGCTTCTGGATTTTGGATTCAGGATTCTATCATTGTTTATGGTGGTTTAGCTTTCTGAAAAAGAAGTTAACATTCACAATCCCAAACAGAAGAAAAAAATGAGAAATAGTTGTCTTTTCCTATTAATGTTGAATCAAAGAAATTTTACCTTTTTCCCTCACTAAATTAAAATGAAAGATTTATTTTAGGTCAAGCTGAGATTAATTTCCTTCTTATTGCCTTTTTAATCAGAGAAGCAAAACAATCCGCCGTTGCTGGATTTTTCAGTGTTTCACACACACCTTTAGAGACTGGTAGGAAAGACATTGGTTTACATGCAGCTTTCCAGTGCTAAAATCAACTAAAACTGGACACTCTCAAGGGCCTGGGAGTGACATGGGGACATCAGCGCTGTCTGACCCGGGTCGCAGGCAAGTCCCATTTACAGGATGCCCTGCAGACAGCGTGGGGTCAGGGGGGCTGGAGGGATGAAGGGCTGGAGGGGTGACGTCTCCAGCCTCCAATCATCCAGCTGCTCATGGTTTTTCAAGCACTGGTTATGTTGATTGAGAGCAGTCCCAGAGTGACAGAATCATTCTTATCAATCTGCTTTCTGCTTCCATTTGCCACACAGAAAAGGCTGTAGCTGCTCTCCTTGGGTTTGCTGATGTCTCATCACCACTGTCAGCCTGTCTTCCTGGCTGAGTGAGGGCAGATTCTTGGCTCTGGGAGCATTTTTGGGAGGGCATCTGTTCCCTGGCACTTCCTCCTTCAACTATACATCCTCTGTTTGTGTGTACATGTGAGAAGAGGGTGAGATTTTTCTCCCTGGCTTATGTTTTGGTACACTGTTGTTTTGGTAGGTAAATAATTCTGTAAAAACACCACGAAAACTTCAAAAGTCCTCTCATTAATTTATTTAACTAATTCTGTCAGTATCAGAATACCATTCTGGTCCAGTTGATAACTTCCAGGAAACTAAACCTTTTTTTTATAACTCCTACTCAGAACTAGTGTTGTAGAATAGGTCTAGTACCACAAAATACTTGAAATATTATAGGAATTGGTTTTTTTCCCCTAATGATCCATAGGGGTTGTCTGTTGGTTTTATATTGCTTTATACTGTTTTATATGTTGACTGTTAATCTTGCTTATCCTGTATAAAAAGAAAAACAATATAAGGATTATCTTTTTATCTGCTACTTTTAAGAAAAACTCCCCTCTCAGGGAGTTCTACTGGTTTATATTGAAACCTTAGTCCTCTAGTATAGATACTGATTATTGTCTGATTATGGAGCAAAGTTTAAAGTTAAAGAAGGATTTGTTTTTTCTGCTTAGCTAAAAGAAGTGTCATTCCTTTTTTTCAAACAGGACTTATCCTTGTTTCCTGAAGCAAAATAAATTTCAGAAATGAAACTAAAAATCTAGGTTAGGATGACTTACAGGGAACTAAAAAAGATGCCAAAATTAAGCTGGAAAGGTTTTATTCTGAGATTTTCTGATGTATTTTACTGCATTTTAAATGGAAGTTTACTTTGTCATTTGCAGGTATAGGAGATAAGGAATGCAGTGTGGTCATTTGTGCAGATATTTGCAAGAGACTATATACACAACCTCACTCGCCACCTATGTAGGCTAATGTTCATTTAGCAGTCTTCATAGTACAAGCCTTTCACAAGGAGACTTGCATTCCTCTTCTGCAGCATTCTTAAAAATTTGTCTTGCTGTCAGGCTGTTTTAGGTTTTTAATAGGTGCATAAAATCTTACAGACTTTCAAGTCTCCTAAAACATTCACATGAATAATGCAGAAGTTAAAATTCACATGGGTGAGAAGTTTCACAGATAAGAGACCATCTACTAAGAAAGCATGTGGTTGCCCTGTGAGTGCAATTGGAGTTGTAAACATTATCTGGTAAAAGTGAGGTTTCCTGGGGCTGCGGTAAGTAAAGCCTGTTACATCTTCTGGTATTAATCATAATAAGTGTTTTATCTTTGGCTGTCATGTTTAGTTTCTGCATGCAATTTACCTCTCAGGCAAGCTGTTCACGGTATCGGCCAAGCTTATCTCTGAACTTATGGTCTTCAAGTACCTAAATGTATTTCCACCAGAGTTCCCACAGTTAATGTGACAAAAGCCAACATAAGTGCTATTTTAAGACTGCACTGCATCCCTTTACAGAAAAATAGCATTGCTTGTATTCTGATCACTCCTATCAACCAAAGTAAAGCTTAACTGCCTTTATTAGTCCTATACTCTACTGTAATTTTATTATTACCTATTTTCAGATAGACTTTCTATACACATACAGAATTTATCTTGACTCCAAATGTCCCTCACACGTGTTATCTCCTATCCTCTTAAGTGCATTTACTGCCACAAGACTTCCACATACAAAGCATGTCATGATCTGTCTGACTCCAAAGGTATGTTTAGCAAGATGCAAAAGCATGAAGGAAACATGGTCCTTGTCTGAAAAAGTGTATCAGCAAAACAATCAAATTGCTTCAGGAGATCCAGCAATAGTCCTCTGAGAGAAAGGCAGGAGAAAAAAAATAAATGCCTTGCACAATTTTGTGAGGGGCTCTATTTGCCCGATGATTCCAAAATTATATGGAGAAAGAGGTCAAAGATTAGACAGCTCTTAATATTCTACTCTGCATGACCCCATCTCACTGCAATACTCTCATGATCTGCTAATAATCCCTTATAATTAAGCTTCCAGCCTAATATTAAAATGTAATCCACACGAACACCAATCAGAGCATACAGCAAGAAGTGAAGTGGTTACCACTTTGAGTTGTGCATGACAGGCATTATGCATCTTTAATTTAAAATCTTTAAAACATTTGGCCCTCAATGTAAAGACAAGTGAAGTTTCAATTCTGATATACACAAATACAGTACAACACGTCTCGTTCAGACCTGCTGCTGTGACACTTTGCCTGCACGATGCTTGCCAAAAGAATACGGAAACATTGCTACTGTGAAAATGGAGACTGCGCTTCATCGCTACCTTGACATTTACAGAGAGCATGAGTGCCAAACAGATTTTGTGGCAGCCCATAAAATAAATTGCCCTGGTTCATAGTTGGTAAACTCTGAATGTGGCCTTCCGGCTTGGGTTTTATGTGCAGGCTGTGTGTGTGTGTGTGTGTGTGTTACAGCAGCCACCACTGTAGGAGAGTCAACTGTTTGCTCCTTGCACTGGTGTTAACTCTAAGAACTCAGCTGAAGTTACAGCGGTAGAGCAAATGTGACATGATTCAAAGTATGTTTCTGTCCCATTTACATATGCTATTGAAGATTCCCCTCAGTGGTTTAGTGTGTTCTCAAAACACTTTCAAATTAGTTGTCATTGGCGTGGTTGGATTATTCTGCATATTGAAATGAATGGTTCCCTTTCCTCCTCATTTTCCCGTGCATAAGACTAAGAAATTTTTCTGTAAAAATACTTGTATTCTGAACAACTTTTTGCTCTTAAAAATGTAAAGAAATAACAGTTCTGTATACTAGACCAATGTAAGAGAAGCAAATTTTTTTTCAGAATTGAGGTAAATATTGGAATGTGCCAGTTCCTTTTAGTCCAAAAGATTCTTAAGCTAACTATTCCCATGAGATTGCGGAACATAAAATGGAAACTGAACTGCAGCAGTAAGAGTTCAAGGGAAGGTGTGGTGAGGATATTAGTTCATAGTAATCTTTTTATTGGCTTTTCAGATAGCGAAGGAGAGTTTTAGCTTTTATGAGTTAAGCTAGAGTGAGCCTATTGTGAACCATGGAACATAGAGGTTTTCCATTTGAATAAAGCAGGAAAAGACTGCAGTTTAAGATGCTGATAGTTATTTCTCATTTCTTTGATGAAGCTTTGCAAACTAGCTAAGAATGTTTTCCAGTGATGGCATATAGTGGAACTCTAAACATCTAATTAGTGCCCAGAGAGCTGACTAACTAGGAACCGCCAGTGGTATTAATATCTAATATATATTGCTTTAATTAGCCAAATCCATAGGTCAACATTAACACCAATTTTCCAGTCCTGGAAAACTTCATTCCAGAATTTGACACTTGGGTTCCTACAGCTGCCAGGCAACCTCCATGAATGGCCAGGGCAACCTGAGGCAAGAGTGTGAAGGGCATGAGAATGGATATTGCTTTGAGCATAAAGATGGGTTGCCAAACATTGTCCACGTGTCATTGTAGAGTGGAATTGCTTTCCAATTTTGGAAGGAACAAGCTGTGACAAGAGAAGCTTTATGTCATCAATGGTGAGATTGACAGAAAGGATGCAAAGGACGTTTCAGAATAGAAAGACAACAGAGAGCACTTGCAGCAGCTATTGTGGCTGGCTTTACTGACTTTAAAAGTCAATGTTACTTTTCTCACACTCTGGTCTCCTTTGACTTCCAGAATGGCTTACAGGAATAGTGATAATTATTGCTGTCTTTCAGCACTATCTTCTGGGTTGTTTTTTGTGGTGTTTTTGTTTGTTGGGGGGGGGAGGGGGGGTTGTGTGTTTTGGGTCTGGAGTTTGATTGGGTTTGGTTTTCGGTTTTTTTGAGGTTTCCTTTATTCTTTACAAGAAAAAAAAACAGAAAAAGAGCCCATGGAAGGAGAGAGCAAGTAGACAACAGAAAGAACACACATTTACTTCCTTAGGCCTGTTACTGTCTTGAAGGTCACATTAAGATTTCATTTGGTTTCCTGCTCCTTCCTTCATTGTAAGCAGAAAACAAAGCTAAACCCATATAGAGACCTAAATATCAGACTTAATTCTGACAAGCCAAAATGACCACTATTACAGATCTTAGTTCTAGTTATAAGCCCAGATTTTCCTGGCTTTGTATTTAACTTAGGCTGACAGAACTATGAGGGAAAAAAAATGGTTAAGTAGTCTAAATTTTGTTATAAAAGAGAATATGTAAGGAAAGGATATATTTCAGCTAAACCTTGAAAGCTAGTGCTTCTTGTATTACCCTAGCAGCTAGTAAGAGATGGGAAGGGAGGAGAGCTAGGCATAGAGCAGAAGAGTTTCAAAGACGCTGTGTGAATGGGTGCAGGGGATCCATGCCCTTCTGCTTCAAGCTGGTCATGAGGCAGCCATGGTGAGGAGGTAAAGCTGCCCTAGTAAGGGCCTGTGCCCCCACATTACACAGGGTTGTGGCAATAGGGCTGTGTAATACCCAAACCAATTCAGAGCAGTGATTCCTCAGTGGGAGTCAGCATCCATGCTGGAGCAGTACCGCATGCAAAGCCTTTGGGAAGCCCTATTCCTCTTACAGGGCTGCTTAGTTTATTTTGGAGCCTGTATCATGAGCATTGTTGGCTGATGTAGGCAGTCTACTCCATGTAAAGAGGACATGGGGACATGAGGCAGTTGAACTACAGCTCTTGTGCATTCTGTGATGGCACTGACAGGTGGAAATACTTTAGGCTTAAAATTAAACACTTCAAGAGTCAGATGTGTTAAATTTCTTTTTTATTGAAACTATGACTTTTCTAGAATATAGATTCTCCACATGCAAAAATGTTGAATGTAAATCACTATTTTTATCCTCTTGCAAAAACACTAGAAGTTTCAGGGAAAGAGACAGGTCTAAGCACTGGTTCATACTGGAACGAAGAGCCCAAATTACTGGGGACAGGGTGTGGCCAAGTGGGAGATGAGGAATGACGTAAAGATTGTAGACTGTCAAATCATTATGAGCTGCCTTCTAGGTAAAGAGCTTGAATTCAAAGTCTTGAAGTTATGTTTGACTCTGCAACCTTAACTTCCTTTTCTTATCAGTTTACTTGCTGGTGTGTACATGTTTATAAGTAGAGCCCTACCAGATTTAGACATTTATGCAAATATTTGATCTGGCAAATACACTTTAAACTTAATTTCAATCTGACTCCACACTTGATAAATTATATTAAAAATATACTGCAGACTGAATCTGTGAATTTTTATGTAGAACTTTTAAAATATTCTAAACTGTTACTTAGTTCATATTTTTTGAAAACCTATACGGAGGTTTGTTGCAGAATTTCTGTTCTGACTTCCAGACTGCAAGACACACTCTGTGGCTGTTTTCTACAGTTGAAGATTTTCCTGCCAACTGCTTGTAGAGCTTCACTTCCAATCCGTCCTCAGGTAAACCACTATAAGATTGGGGGAGTGTTTATTTTTAAGCTTTTGAAATTTACCTTTTGCTCAATACTTGAACCAGTGAAAATTAAATTAGCAGAAGGCCTTCCTTTTGCTTCTATAGATTTCAGACCAGGTTCTAAGTGCTATTTCATTCCTATAAAGTTTGTGCCCTTTTCCCCTTCAGATGTCTTGACCAAAATGAAAATCCAAATAACAATGAAATTACTTTTAGTGCTTCTCCTCTCCCTGCCTTACTCCCCCTTTTGCCCAATATCAAAAGGTTAATGAACCAAGTCCACACTGTTTAGATTTTGGAGCAAGTACAAAGAAATATGTTGTGAATAGCTGATAAGTGGCGTGATCAATAATAGGGAAACATCTTCCAGCTGGTGTTATATAAAGGAAAAATTATCAACAAAGACCCTGGCATTGTCAACGTTCGTTTGGAATATATTGATAAGTTACAGATTAGTCACTGCATTTTAAACAATTGTAATGTTGACCACTGAACTGTGTATATTTGGATCATCAAACATGCTAAAACTGTATTTCTGAGTGTAATGGCAGACCTTTAAGCTGCGCCTAATGAACTTCTCCATAGCACAAACTTAGCAGCTTTCTAACAGGCCTTTTTTGAACATTGCTTGCCACTATGAACCTCGTTCAAAACAGTAAGTAAAAAAGCAAAGAGATGTTTCAGCTTAAAAGCAGGCATTTCCTAGGTAACTGAGGTATGGTTATTTTTAAACAAGTTTGCTTACTGCCTCTGAAGACTGAATACTACTTGGCAATCATGAATAAAATTCTTGAGCAGCAGCTCTGTAGGTTCTAGTGTAACTTCTGTGGCACTATATTTTGATTAACAAACCAATTGTCTGATGTTCTCTGAAACTTCTGGTGCTATGGGCATTTAATGGAACCTAACATTGTGAATCTATTAGAATTATTTTGAGGAAGAAGCAGTGTCTTAGAGGAGATCCTATGGGTATAACACTGAAATTTGTTATGGAACTGTACCTGTAATTTATGTAGATGAAAGGCTAAGGAGAAGCACATGCTTTCATATGCACAACTTTGTTGTGTATTGATTAATTGCCCAGGAGGATTCATGCCTTCTACACAGTAAAATCTTGGTCCTATGAAAGTCGATGGCAGTTTTGTTATGGACTTGCAGAGAGTCAGGGTTTTATAAAAACAAAAGTTAAAAGGATTATTGGATGTAGGCTGATTTTTCAAAAACCATTTGCAATTTCACCTTTCCAACTTTAATAATGAACAAATTACTTGAAAAAATGCCTTCATAGGGAAGAAGATTAAAAGAAGTTCTGATTTTGAGTGAAATAATCTGACAGGTATTTTTCTTTTAAACTACTGCCTTCTCCCTAGCAAAAGTTGTCAACTCCCCGAAGACAAACTACTGTCTTTGACCTTAATGAACTTTTCTGTCAAGAAAATAACTGCTGGTTTGAGATGAGCCATGAAAAAAAAAAAAGAGCCTAGATAATGAAAAAACATTTGCTTTAGTTCTTTTTCAGATTAGTTTATTTTAGAAGTAACTAATATTTTTGACAAATATTTGTATCTTTATTGCTTAGGTAAGGGCTTGTGGGGATCTAAAAATAGCAATGAGGGCAAATTTAAAAGCTCATTAAGGATTAACACTTCTTCCATATACAAAAAAATAGGAATAGTGTTAGGAGTAACACATCTAGAAAGAGTGCGATTTTAAAAGTATCCCTGTATTTAAAAGCAGCAGGAGTATTTGAAACATCTCTGGAATCTGTAGCATTTATAAGATCTATTTATTAGCTGCCACATGCACAACACTTCTAGGAATGAATAAAACCATTTAAACATTTCCCAGGACTCCTGAGACCGAGGTGTGTGCTTTGCATGTATATATAAAGCATAAATATGAATGTGTCTAAGTGTGTGGGAGGGAAGAACTATTTTCCCTTCTTCCTCTCAAGAGAATGCCTGAAATTTAATTGAGGTAAAATAAATGTTCTTATCAGAAGGCACAATGGACCTTCCCAGTTTTGTTTGTGGCAGAGTTCAGGAGCCCTCCCCATGACTTACTCTACCTTCCCCCACTTCAGATATTAACCTGGACATCATGCCTTCCAAACATTAAATGAGCTGCGCGATGTTTTATTACATTTCTCATGTGGCTGAGCTTAGCGTGGCTTTTAAGTGTTCCTCGGTATGCCGTGCTTACGCAAGTTATTTTCTGCTGTGGATTGTTGATGCTGCAGCAGCAGATAGAGTGATGTGCCTTGAATTCCAATGAGGAGAAGGCGTTGGTTTATTTTGGTTTTTTGAGTACAGAGTGAGTATTTTGAAAATATTTGTAACTCAGATTTTTCTCTATTTCAGGCTTAATGCGTTAGAAATCAATTGTTTTAAGTGCTGCTGGGAAAGAATTGTGTGTCTTTAGAAAGTAATTTAAAATGTCATTAATTGTAAAGTATGTTGTTTATGAAAATCTGTTTTAGCTAGTGGCTTATAGTACATTTAGTGTGGATCTCCACAAAATGCAAATGAACAAACAGAAACCCTAGAGCACTGAAAAGCTAATTTTTAAGAAACTGATTTTTATGAAAGTTGACAAAAGCAATGGGTAGAAAGTTTGCCATCAGGAACCTGATTTGTAACTAAATTAGACTTTCTTTCATTGTACTAAATTATTTCTGATCTTGTCCTGACAAATTAGGGAAAATTTATAAGCAGTGAGGTGGGCAATTGAAGTGACGTGTATATTTTCTCAAACTCCTTTAGGGGATTAAAACCTTTCAGTGTGTTCTATCCATCTGCTTATTTAGTGCTCGTATGATTGGAAGCAATCCTTTCCTCTTCCAGCAGCAATGCTTAGATCCCTAGTTCTTACGGGTTGTGTATGAAACAGATTTTAAGGGATCCAGCCCTGATTAGAACAGTTAGCCTGTTAACGTCCTATGTATTTACAGTGGATTATTTGAAGGGAAGCAGGGGTTAAGTCAGCGGGTCTCTCGGCTTCCCCAGGGGTTAACCTGGCAGCCTGTTTGGCACACACAGGAGGGCTGACAGGTAGCAGGATTTGTCTAAGCAGTGTGCACGAGAGCCAACAAGGAAAACTGAATGCTCTGGATTAGTTTTGGATTATGTTGTCAGAGTGAAGCCTGACGGACAAACTGCAGAGGAATAAAATGCAATCTGTTTGGGGAAAGAGACAGCGTGCATAGCTTTCATTTTTCAAGAAATGACAAGAAAAATCATTAATAATTTCTAAATCCACGTCCATTAACTTTTCTCTTTGTTATCCCAAGACAGTTTTTTTAACATGATTTTGCCACTGTTCTGTATCTGTTCTTTCTTGTGGCAGATGGCAAGATAAATACAAAATTGCAATAGTAAAGTGCAAACCAAAGGGAAAAATATCTAGAAATCATAACACCTGGAATTGCTTAATGTGGAATACTGGGGGTGGGGAGGGATGGTGGTTTTTCTCTTTTTGTGGTGAAAGATAAAGTTGAATATAATTTACATTCTTTTCCTATTCTGTAGATTCCTCTGTGAAATCATCACTTACTTCCAAATATTGGAAGCATTATTCCATTATTCTTTCCATTAAAGCAATTACATTATCAATATTACTAACACAGTTGACTCCTGGTTTTTCTTCATCTCTTTGTTTCATTATCTTACTGCTCAAGTACTTAATGTTTTACAAGAGGGGAAGAACATTGAAAAAAACACTAACAAAAACAAAGAAAAAAACCTTTTTTTTTTCACCAGAAAGAATTGCATCATTTTTCATTGAAGTAGTCCTTGTCCTTTCACATGCCACTTAGTTTGTTAACAATGACTTATTTGGCCTTAGAACAATAGTTCCTGTTCATGAACTTCAGTCAGATTTGATTTTCAGAAGGTTACCTGGGGGGGGAGGGAGCAGAGTGGGGACTGCAGGCAATGGGAAAGAGTGGGGGTTGCCTACAGTTACTCTGTTACAATAAAAAAAAGAGCACAATAAATGTAAGCTCGCAAATAAACTCTACTTAAGGACCGAACAGTGTCAGGGAAAGACTGTAAAAAGTATTGTGGACTTGATCTTAGTTACTCAGGTTTATTTCAGATTTGTTCAGGTTTTGCACAATTTATTTTTACTAAAATACCAAAGCCATTTTATGGCATCCTTAATACAAGAAAAAAATATTTATCAGTCACAGCTGTTTGGATTATGTTGTTGCTCAGCTGTTAGAGAGTAAAACAATTAATAAATGTATTAGAGCTAGAATTGTAATAGTACAGCCAAATAATTTGCAGGAAAACATTTATATGATAGAATTTTTTTTTTCTGCTTATGAATTATCCAAATGTAGAATCAATGCATTTGGTTTTCGAAGAGTACAGTAAATGTTGTATATGAGTTAATCTTGGTCTATTTACTACTGTATGCAGATTTTGTGCCTATTTGGTACATTAAATTTGAGGTGAGTTGGGTTCATTTTCAGTGAGCATATGAAACGTACATTAAGTTTCTGTCTCCTAATCAGTGATATAAGAAAAATTTTGGTGCTAACATTCCCAGTTTCATAATATTTCCCTAAAATGTGTTATAGCTGAAAAAAAGTCTTGCTAGCTATTTTATTTACTAAATTATTCTTGAAAAGTAAGTAGAAAAGTATGAGGACTTGCTGTAGCCAGCTTCTACTTACCAGTGTAGAATTTGCTGGTGGTTATTAACTCAGCTTTGGCTAAAAGTAATGTTGTATTTTCCCTTGCTGCAGTGAGCCCATCTGAATGTAAGACACCAAGGACTCTCTACTGAGTTATAAACGCCGATTTCCAATTGGCTGGTAGTGACCTTGTTTAATAAGGGAAAAATAGAGAAATATTTTTGGCTTCACAATAAGATCTTTATAGAAAATTTCTGGAGAGTATCTCTTGGCTGAGGGAAGTGGAAAGAAGGAACTTCTCTACAGCTGCTCCCATGCCAGTCTTACTCCCTCAGTTTAAAATAGCAGAGTGGATGATGTAACACAGCATCACTGTTTTAATATTAGATGCTACATAAGTGTGTGTGCATATATACATCAGCTTGTTCAGAAAATAGTCTCAGGACCTTATCTTCTGCATAATCTTCTAGGAGTATTAGTTGGCTAGCTGGGAGTGTGACTAAGCAAGTAGTAAAAACATCTCCTATACAGTAAAATGTTTATGCCCAAACACACCCTGCACCTCATATATGCTGTTGGCTGACTCTCTAGATCTGTAGAACTTCTTCCTTAATAGAAAACAACAGCAAAGAGAGAATGTAAGATTTTAAAATGTAAATATTCTTTTAATATTAAGCTTGTGCTTCATTGCTTGTCTGACTCAGAGTGGCTAGATTTGGTCCTGGAAGCGCTGTTGCTGGTGCATTTTATTCCTGTTTTGCACTGAAGAGATAGAAGTCTTCTAAAAGCCGTGTAATCTCTCTGGGCTTCTCTTTCCCCTTGAAAATAGTAATAGTATTTCATAGAAGTTTTAGAGACAGAAAATTATGCTTTAGGATTTTTTTCTAGGTAAAAGCTCAGTGATTTAATTGTACATAGTTTTCAGCACTTAAAACTAATCAAGCTTTTAAAAAACTTCTATCTCTAAAATTTCAGTCCAGATGAAAATTTTAGTGGCATTGTAAATCTTTGTTCTAGTTGTGGCTATTTCATTAAGAAGTCTCCCACAAGTGGTTTTTCAACCAATTTGAAATGACCAGACAATTAGATTGAGACAGCAATGCCGGGTTTTTTTGGTCACCATAAAGGTAAAGGTACGTGGAAGAGAGTGCTAGAGCAGCAAAGAATGTGTTTAAAAGGCAAACAACAATTAAATGGTTTGCTACAGATACATTTCAGTTTTGTAATCAGTTGTCCACAATGAAGAACATTTATTTTCTTGATTTGCTTGCATCCTTTTCAACTAAGATAAGCATTACAGGTTCAGATTTTTAATTAAGGTATATCGTCAACATTGTTTATATAGAAAAGAACTAGGATAATTCACTTGTTTATTAGTCTGTTTCTGTGGACATTCACAATATCCTTATTCACAAGCTTAGGTATCTGAACTAGCGAATAGGCCTGGGACATTTTCCTTCGTGCATGCTTCAAAAGTAGCTGTTATAAACATCTCCATAACCTGTAGCTGTCAAGTGGCTATTGCATTTATTGCTGAACTAGAGTGAAAACTCAGCAAATGCACACAATAGCTGGGACGAAAGGTCAAAGGAAGCTGCAGAAACATACAGGTGTAGGTGCAGTATAACATATGTGAGAAATTTAATTAACAGCTGCTCACAGTAATATAGAGCAATATCTAATGGTGAATGAGAGTCAAGACTTCAATATCAGTCTACAGAGAAAAGCCATCACTTTTATTAGCACAGCATTTTGCAGTATCTTTTAAATTAATCAGTCTCTTCAGCTCTCCCTGGAAGGAATACTATGTAAGTAATGGCCAGCAGGAGCTGCATGTTGCTGTAGTTTGTCCTTCTTGAAGACAGGTCTATTCCATGCCTGCATAACTTTTCAGAACTGATCACAGTTTGTTAAGGCTGCAAATCATTATTCTGTGGGAATAAAAACAAGCAAAATGCTGTTAATTCTGTTTACTCAGCTTTTAAGCCTGTCCACTTTGGGCCAATTGTCTGACCAAACTTGAGTTAGTCATTGATTTCTTTGTCATGAATTTATGGGAAGTGACAGAGTACAATAAAAACCATGACAATGCTCCTCTTTGTCACGTTAGTAATAGCAACTTTAGGAAAACTTTAATATCCTGTCCCCTTTTTCATATAGGAAAAGTTAGACAGTAACACGTAGACATAACTGAAGTAGTAAATTATCAAGGGGCATACAGTTTTAATGGAAATAAATCCATAAAACTATTTCCTATATCCTCCTGTTCTAGGGGAATAAAAGCCTGCATGACTTATTTATGTGAAGGCATTTGTTAGGTATGCACACTAATGAAACCTTCCAGGCTACTGAAGAATATGACTCTGGTATTGTTAACATTACTTTAACAAGATGTGATGTGAAGAGTAAGCAAAAACCTAACTTTTCCCTTAGTTGATTTACTTGTATATCATATTTTGTTCTGTATCTATATCTGTATTCTGTGAGGTTTAAATTACATTGCTGGTTCAAAACCCTACTTCAAAAGAAAGACCCCTCCCAGCATTTATTTCACACTGTCTATAACTCAGTCTGCTGCTGGCTTCTGGTATGACCCTTTAGGCAATATGTAGGCATAAGAACTTATTTCAGAACTAGAACTATAGTTCTACTCTGCTTTGTTGCAGGTTGCATCCAAAGGCTCTTTTTATCTCTATTTGCATATAATAAACAGGGCGATGAAATATTCTGGTTTGTCTAGCAACGCAGATTCTGTCCTGGTATTTCAAGGACTGACTTCTGCCCACTGTTTTGTCCTGGATTATTATTAGGGATATTGACCACACTTGCACTACTGCAGCAAGAGGTGATGCATTCCCAGGGCTTTGGTAGAAGTGCATGAGAAGAGCCCACATGAGCAGACAAGGGCTGTGCACTCCCACAAGAAGTAGCGCAAAGTATCCCCTCTCATGCTCTCTTTGTTAGGTTCTGTGGCCGAGCATGAGAGATGAGTTTTCAGTATGTAACAACACAACCTTGTGCTCCATTTTAACAAATCTTCTTTTTAATATGATCACCCTAAGCAAAAGCCAGAGACACACACTCGTTCAATAGCCACCTCAGAATTCTGTGGTCTCAAATTTAGCACTGAGAACCATAGCAGAGGTAGAAGAGTATTTTGAGTGTATGTGGTGGTGGCGGTGGCACAGGCTCTGAGTCCCCTGTGTGGGAAGAACCGCAGCCTTGATGCTGTGAGCTGAACAGAGCCTAGCTCATCTTTGAGACCTCAGTGCTTTGCAAGGTGGTAAGTGAGAGATAGCACAGCTTTATCTATGAAAAGAGCAGATATGAAATTGTTAAGCGACAAAAATAGCACGAACTAAAAGAATTACTTGTTAGAGAAGTGAGAGAATTTCTGTCTCTCCTTCCTCTCTCTTCTTTCTCTACATTTTTTCAAAAGAAAAGAGTGATCACCAAAATACTTTTCACAGGTTCACTAATTTTTCTGACTTGAGTTAGAAAATAACCCTTTGGAATACAAGCTTGAAATATCACATCCCAACACATTATGGGACAGAGATCTCCACTGTTCACATGCAGATTGATGCCACCAGGCTCCTCTGGGCTACAATTGGCAGTGCTTTTCTGGTTCTGAACTTTTTCTGCTTCTAAGTCTTGTATCTCCCTGATTTCTCAAATAAATTTTCATCTTCATTATCCCATTAATGTTAGCAAATTCATAATGTGCTTCCTTCCAACCTTCCAACTTCTACATCTAAACATAAACTCACAGTATATATTTAGTTTGTTGAAGTTTACAAGTTGTAAGAGTGCATGGATGATGCATCTCTACTTCCACCATTTACTTTGTGATGTTTCTCAGTATGTGCGGGCCTGTGAGACTCTGAGTGAGAGACTAGTGTTTCAATATTAGCTTTTTTTATACATAGCGGCCCTCCTGCATTTACAGGTCATCCAAACTCTACTTAAGCAGTGACATCCAGTGCACAGGTTTGAGAGGGCTTGCAGGGTTAATTCTGTCATTACTGTGTTGACATGAGGCATGTTACAGCTTTCAGCTGAAAATGTTACTTGTAATCTTTTAATCCCAAATTAGGTCAACATTTTATCAAGTTAATCTAACATGAAGATTAATTAGGCTAGTTAACACACGCACAGAGGTTATTTGTTTTGAGTCTACATTTAATCAGGGAGTTAGTCCTTAATACAATAGACAGCCTCCCTCCTGCCCCCTAACCTGAGCTCCAGCTCATTCCATCATTTTGATATCCTGCACTGTTAAGGACATAAAATTAGGGAAAACCAAATTTAATTTCTTTTTCAATCCATCTACAAGCCCAGCTGAAACAAAACCAATCCCTTGTAGCATGAGAGACGTGGATTTTTAAAAATCATGTAGATTTGCAAAATTAAATCTATCATAGATTTTTTTAAGAAAAAAAACAAACGATTAATATTAAACTGCTCTGAAATGTATTTGGAAATAATTCCATAGCTTTCCAAGATAATTCTTTGTGTAACAATTATCAGCATTTGAAATGTGGAAGATGCATAATGTTTCCTAAAGCAAGATTGATCCTAGCATTAAATCCTTAAGGCTACAAAATGCAGCATGGCAGAAAAACCCTGTTGAGAGAAATGTGCCAGACAAAACGGAAAATTTTATCAAGAGAGCTGCTCAGATCTGCGTTGGAATTTTTCTCAAAATCAGCCTGTCTCAACAGCTAACACAGTGCCTGCTAGAGCCCTCACCTCGTTTGGAATACAGCTACTGGGCCTGTTTTGCAGTAGGTTTTTGACTCAGTCTCTCAATCTCTGGAAATTTTAGTAACCAGCAGACAACAAGGAACTATAAGGAAAAGGAACTTTGTACACTATTTTTGGAGTATTTACCATTCTGAAAACTGTTTCTCAGCAGAGGAAAGCACCTTTTGGTTTTGTGGGTATTTTTCTACAGCCAAGGAAAACTATTCTTGAGAGTAGTAAAGGAGTTTCTTCCATAAGGCGAGATGTCTTTTAATAAGAAATTTTAGTTCTGCTAGGGCCCTTGAAATTACCTGCTCCAATCATGCTGTCTTATTTTTCTTTTTGTTACCCACAAAACATACCAGTTTTCTGGTGTTTTGAAGAGTAAGCGCAGCCACATAAGCAGAATCAAAAAAAAAGGGCTTGTCTAGTTTTCTTCTTTATCATTTTCATACCATATCCCTTCTAAAAAATACTGTTCTGTAACTATACTGAAAGTATAGTTACTTTCAAATTAAATATCCAAAAGGAGAGAGGAGACAGTTTTTATAGAGGGAGGTGGCATAAATCTGCTAACAGGGGTCATTAGACCGGACAAATGCCTTTCTCCCCTGAGTTTCCTAGATAAGGAGAACCTATCTAGTAGTTAAAAATTCCAAGAGTCATTCTGGATAGCATTACCGACCCCCCTGGGTGTTGCTGCAGAGTTCATGCCCTGTTTCATCAAATACTCAGTGACATTCACCAGGGGCCATGCTAATTATAGGGATTTAGCAGACAATGTCTAAGAACATTTCATCACAAAATAGCATGTCTTTGTCTACAGGTATTGGTTTGTTGATGTGCTAAGTTAGCAAAAAAACTGGCGCTAAAGTGATTCTGCAGTTTGTTAGTGTATCTTTACAGCAGTATTAATCTACATATTGAAATGCTGAGATACAATCTCCCTTGCATTCAGTGCCAGCCATACTGTGCTGTTTTGTAATTACATGGGGAGAAGGGCTCAAGGTAGCTTAAAACTTCATGGATTATACATTAGTTCAATGTCTTCTAACCCAATTGTTTTAATGAGCTACACAGTAGATTCACTATAAAACATTTTTCTTGGGCAAGAGTTAGACAACCCTTGCCTTTTACTTATGCCAGACCTATTCAGTAGTGTCTTTACTGAAATCAGGGAAAGATTTACTGAAATCTTTACCATCCTGTCTAATGGTAAGGGAAGCAAATCGGGCTCCCGTTTTGCTTCACTGCCATTTGAATTGTTGTTTGATTCTCAGAGAGCAAAGCTTGTGATTACAGAGTGAAGTCCCCTACTCAGGGCTAAGTGCAGAAACAGACGTGAGCAATGCTACAAGTTAAGCTTTACCAGAGAGCAATCTGTGGACTTTCCCAGTGCAGTACATGGAGGCTGGGTACCTCAGAAAGCTGTGACATCGCCAGCTTCTGTATGGTGAGCAGCCTACTCCACTCATGTCAAAAACCTATGAAGGAGGTTATACATGTTATAACCCTCCAGGTAGAGAGGGGCTTAGTCATTTGTCATTGTCACTGAAAGCCTCTCTTGGAGGTCAGTATAAGACTCATTTCTTTTCAAAAAGAAATAAAGTACAACCCACCCATTTCTTGCAAAATTTTGGCAGTGATTGTGTGGTATCTTCAGTGTTTGGGTCCCACTAAGTCGCCACGCTACAGTGCGTATTAATATTTTAACTCTATTTTTAAAGGGAAAAATTCCAGCAGAAAATATGCGTTGCCCCACTCACAGCAGCCTATAGCATGGTGCTTCCTGTACTATCCAGGCAGCTGATGGACAGGAGGGTCAAACCAGTACCACTCTGATTCTAAGAATACTCCAAGCAGTGTGTCCTGCACAAAATATGTGCCTACACATGATTGCTAGGCATGCCAAAAATGCATTTTTTTCTATCGGATCCAGAAGGGGATTTATAGAAGGGAGTTTATTAACATAATTCCATGGATTCTAGCAATTATACAAAGCCCAATCTAATTTTCTGTTTCCAGCATACTTCACATAGTTAGCACATTGTGGAGTTATTTGAAATTAGGAATCGGTCTCTCTCTCTCTGACACAAACATTTCTACTTATACATTAAATTTATTAGTTTTTATTCACCAGTTCACAGTAGTTATTATTGATTTATTAAGCATTTATTTACGGAAGTGACAGCTGCCAGCTAGACTGGACTCAGTTGCACAGGCACAGTACAGACATAAAATGAGCATACCTGCCTTTTGATGGAAGCAGTCACAAATATTTACTCAGTTAACAAAAATTTTGAAGTGGACTTAAGGGGACTTTTAAGTGGACTTAAAATTAACTTATATGAAAACATATGGACATTCAGGGCTCCTGGAAATTAACTCAATTACTTAAGCACCTTAGGAGAGTAACTTCTGGCTGGCAAAAATCTGACAGATACATCAATGATGATGGAAATAGTAATGAGAGAAATGGGCATAAATGATGAAGCAGAAGGCTTTGAATTGACAAATAGCTAGGGGGGTAACAACAAAAATGGCACACAGCATAGAAATCACCTATCATTGAATTTCAGGAATGTTTGATGTTACTAGTACATACATCATGATCATCAGGAGGTTACTGTTGTTTCCCTCTCATCCCACATCCCTTTCCTCACCTTTCTTTTTCCTGTTACTACCATTTATTTCTAGACTGAGGTTCAATTCCTTTGCTTTTTTTTTTTCTGAGAATGGTTTGTATGAGGCACATTTGTCTCATGCTCTACAGAGTAGCATTTTTTTCCGGAGCTGTGAGGGCACCAGCAACACTGGTCTCCAGGAGATGACTCCACGCTGGAGTGCACAAAGTGTTCCAAGCCATTTTGTTACTGCCTGCATCCTAGTTGCTTCTTCCTTAAAGGGTTTCAGTGAGAACGGTCCTTATGTCCTCCCCATTCTCCAGAGCAAAGGACCTGTGATTAGCTCTGGTCGAATAGTAAGGCAAGTAAGTGGGAAAAGGATTTGTGTTGAACAAGAAGGAGAGTTTCTGGAACCAGCTCTCCCTTTTCTGCATTCACAGAGGGCATAAGCCACAAACAGCATTTATTTACTTAATGGTGTTTTATGGTGGCTGACACCATAAAGTTATGTAACCACATCATTTTTGTAAGTATCTTCTAAATGTTCATCCTTTTGATTAAATGGATGAGGCTTTGACCAACCTGGTGTAGATGGAACTGTCCCTGCCCGTGGCAGTGTGGTGGGGATCTAGATGATCTTTGAGGTCCCTTTCAACCCAAACCATTCTATGTTTCAGTGAAATGGTTGGAAATACAAGACATTCAGTTCCATAACATCTGAACTCCCCACAGTATATATTTCTCTAAGAATTTAGCCTCCTTTTAAAAATCTCCGTCCAATATCCTATTATTGCAATTTCTTTTCAAGTGTGGGGGTAAGGTCTGCAGAGCATTTCTAGTAAGCTCACTGATAGCTGTCAAATAAATGCATTGGTAGATATGTTCATGTTTAATGGCTCCAGGAAGTGTTACTGACAATTCTAATCGTATAAGGTTTTGAAGACTATGCAAGGTCAGTTCACATAATCATACCAGGTTTCACTTTCCACAGTGTTGTTTTCTTTTAAAAAAAAACCCAAACCTGAACGAATGAGCTCATTTGGAGACGTAAGGGGTTACTACATGTTAATGTGATTTTTTTGAAATGGAAAAAAAAAAATAATTTTTTTAAAGGCATTTAAATGCAGTGAAAGTTCTAAGAGCCTGATTTGAGGAGATTATTTCTAAATTACGCTGCTGAGAAATCATTGCTTTAGTTAATAATTCAGAGAGTGGTTTGAAGACATACAAGACTATATTATTTGTATTTCATCCTAAAATATACTGGCATTGTTGTCATCAGAGAACAAGTATTTTAAAAGGTAAGGAGAGGAAAAATAAAAAAAAAATTTAAAAAAGAGTAAGAAAAAAAAGAGGATAATCTTAAAAGCCTTTTTCCTGTGGGTATTTGTAAAGGATAGAACCTTGTCAAATGCTTATTACTGCACTCATCTATAGGATGTACATTTATTTTTTCCAAAAAAATTTATTGCTTCGGTACACATTTTGCTAATGGGCTTCTGTGACATGGAAGAGCTACGGGGACTCATTGTCTTCATCACTTCCTGCTGTCCTTTAAGTCAATATTAGTTTGTAGAGGAGTGCCACAGTGCAATTAATTTCTCCTTCGAAGAATTCAGATTCATAAATCAGCCTCTTTCTCCTCCTCTTTCTCTCTTTTTCTGCACACTTTGTGGTGAGGTAAACATTTGCAACAGCCAGAATTCTAAAGCTTGAAAGGTCTAATTCAGAAAGGGCTCCTCAAACAGGATGCTTATCTTAAACATACAAATTTATCCAAATGTTTGCAAGTTTACCTTTTTCCATGTGTGTTTTTTTTTTTCCAACTCATTCAGGCTATACTCCTTACCCTCATGCTGGGTTTTCTTATGGTTCTTTTTGTTTGATATGGATGATTTATTTTTTTTTTAATCTATTCCAATCTTCATTGTACTGAACTGAATACAGACAATTTCTGGATTTATTAAATCTCAGATACATACTTCCTTGCTTCTCTATTACTTCCAGTAGTGCTCTTTAACCCTCTGTCTTGCTAAAATACTTCCTCACACATCAGAGAAGCTGGCAATCTACTCTGCGCAGGCTACTGTCTTCAGATCTTTTTAGTTCTTGGGAACCACAGGGAGACCCCAAGTGCTAGGATGTGAATGAAGTAGGCTACCAGAGAAGGTGACAGGTCAGAGATGTACACCTCATCAGTCACGTCACACTTTAAGATCAGGGCATATATCAGGTCAGGTAACTCACTAGGTCAGGCTGGGGGGTGGGGGAGAAAGGAGTCTATTGAGGTTTATAAGGTAGAAAGGAGAAGAATGAAATGAAAGTGTCAAAAGAAAGGCCGGGGGGGGAGGGGAAGAACCAATGAATCTCTAAGGACAGAGGCAAAAGATCTTAAAACAGAAAGAAACCAAATTTCTCAGCACTTTTTTCAGAAGTCCTTGACACATTCACTGATCTCTACCTTCATCTGTAATCCCTTATTTGTCAGACTCCTTCAGCTCTCTCCCACGACTCCAGAGAAACTTGCATCCTGTTTGAAATCTGATTCTTATTGGGAAACAGCAGAAGCTAACAATAGAGAGAAAGTCTTGCCACTACTTCTTCTCTCCTATTGCATTTAGAAATGAAGTAGTTTTTTCCTGCCTTTTATTCTTCCTGCCCCTCCTTGTACCCAGAGTACAAACAGATAATAACAAATAAGACATAAGTAATATACTACTGTGTTAAATGTCTAGGTTCCAGGGTTCTCAGGTTTGCTTTGCTTTCCATTTTTTCTTTTGCTGCTCTTTTTGAGGACTAGGTTGCCAGCATTTCTGAGTGCAGAGATGTAAGTTATTCCAGTTTCAACCCATCCACTTCTTGGGCTTTTCCTTAGTTACTGTGGAATAAATAGCAGTAATTATTTCTAATGCTTTGTAGTTCATATTGTATCCTGATGAAATACCTGATGAAACTTCCCACTCCACCAAATAATTTTTTGTCATGTGTCATTATCACCAGACTGGAGTGATTTTCAGCCTTGGTACAAGGAATTCTATCTGTAATGGAAGTGGAATAAAATCTCTATAATAAAATATTACATGCTTATTGCAACAGTGTCTTGACAATAGGGATTCAAACCTCTTTGGGAAGAAGGAAAACCAAATTCAAGTTCCCACATCTTTAACCAACGCTTTATCAACAACTCTAGATAAAATGCAAAAGCAGCACAAGGATTCTGCTATTTAAGTACAAACAGAACTCATCCACTTTAAAAGAAGCAATTACTATATGATCAGTCCTGAAACTTTTGAAAATTTTTTATTTTTGTAGAGCCTTTGGAAAGATCATATTTCAGGGATTGCTTGCACGGACCCGTGATCCCTTGTGGGCGGATCACGACACTTGCAAAGGATGTGAACAACCAAAAGCCCCAAGCCGTGCTGCCAGTTAATCAGTTTCCTGCATGGCAGTACTCAGGAAACTACAGTTCAGGTCTTCAAGGGGTTCGTGGAGACTCCCACTGCAAGGTGTGATATTCAAGCACAACAGCACCCTACTCACTGCCTGAAGTAAAAACCCCCCATTATTCATAGAATCATAGAGGTTGGAAAAGATCCTTAAGATCATTGAGTCCAACTGTTAACCTAACACTGCCAAGTCCACCACTAAACCATGTCACTAAGTGCCACCTCTACACATCTTTTGAATCCTCCAGGGGTGGTGACTCCACCACTTCCCTGGGCAGCCTGTTCCAGCACTTGACAACACTTTCAGTGAACAGGTTTTCCCTGATATGTATTTCATTCATGCTAAGTTCAGGCATTACATCCTTGAACAAAGGCCTCTTTAAAAGTGCTGTGCTTGTAGCCTCATGCCTTTTGCACTATTCCTGAAATAACAGAAATGAAGAAATTATGAAGGAGAATGGAGAGTATTACAATTCTAAAAGTTAACATGGAAACTCAAACTCTTTTGCTAAAAAGCAAAAATATGTAATAGGGAATATGTAAAAGGGAAAAAGTGTAAAAAGGTTCTCTTTCCGTTAGCTCTGTAAAAAATGTAATCATTAAAAAGAGAAGCTTATATATTTACTGACAATTTTTCTCTTTGTAAATACAAAACCCACTAATGGCCTCATAGCCCAGTTTTGTCAAAGTAGCAAAGTTCTGATTTTTTTATAATCTCTGTTCAAAATGATTAGAAAATTGTATGACATAGAACTCCATAAAACCATGTCTATATCCCTTTACGTATGTGTAAGCCCCCTAAAACAAAGAAGTGAAGTCATAGTTATCAGAATGTTTTCTACAGGTATGAACACTCGTATAAATCAAGTTATTAAAGTGCATATAAATTGTGAGTGAGCATCTCAGTCCCACTGTCATGGTTTAACCCAGGTCTCAGACTTCTGAGGGTAGAGAAATAGTCTCTCAAAGACTATTTCTGTATCTGTCACTCATCTACACAGATGATATTACAGGTGGTAAAATATGCCCTCCTGAGCATTTGGGCAAAAACAAAAAAAGGGATTCCTGTTAGAAAGTTAGCTAGTAAAGTTTAAAAAAATGCTTACCTTTTACTGCAGAATAGGTTTGTGTACAGATGTTGTTACTGTAAAATAAAAATTCCCTGCAAGTTCACACCTTCTTTTATTTTATGGTAGCTTGTTTATGAATTCATATTATGAAATACCACTTACTCAAAATGCCATGTTTTATTTTAATTATCCTTAAAAAAGGAATGAGGGAGCCAGAAACACTTTCCCAAATTTAGATCCTAGACAGAGGCAAAGAAGGAATTGAAGTGGAAGAGGAAGGAGGGGGAAAAACGTAGTGCAAGTTCAAAGTGAGCTTGGGGCAAGCCATCAGGCCTGGGATTTAGGAATAAATGTTCAATTAAACTTGCCACTAGGGCTGTCTGAAAACTGAAATTTCATTCCTTAGATAATGCTACTGTTACTGTGGGTTTTTTTTTCCTGAGCAGAGGTGAAAAAGCAAAATAACTAACCTTTTTCCCCAACGCAAAGTTCAGAAAACAATTTAAAAGATTTCTTTTTTTGGTCAATGTGGCATTAAGTGTATCTCTATGAGTCATTGCAGTATGCCCCTTTCTACATAAAAGTGTTTATAAGCGTCAAAAATGTCTCAACAGATAATTATGTAACCAGCTTTCAGAATTTAATATCTTGCTTGTGGGATTGACTTTTCAATTTTAAGACATTTTAGAAGTTAAATATAGGTGGGGAAATGTGTTGACCCATTGTATGCAGCCACGAAAGAAAACCACTCAATTCTAATAGATGCGTACTGGTTACTATTAATGATCCCACATAAGTTAGTGCTAAAGTGTAGATACCTGATTTTGAAAGAATTTGTTTGCCCATGTTTAAAGCATAGGTATCCCTCTAAATAATACAACATTGTTTGAAAAATCAGTTAAAGGCAACTCTGAGTGGAAGTTGTTGTTACCCTTATTTGTGAGACATAGTGCTACAACTCCTGCAGCTAATGGGGTAATTTTTTCCTAGCTGCATATTGCAGTCTCGCTGAGCTCAAACATCCTGATTATTTTTGGCAAAAGAATCTCTGAAGCTTATTGACCTGTGGCTGCAATATTACTTACTGTTTGGCTTCTTGGGACTTCACACTATTTCTAGTCAGCTGAGAATAATTCCCAGGAATGTCACTGGAAGATTTTACTGCCAGTTTAATCTCTACTTGTTTCCTTTTTCTTGTTTCCTTGTGATCCTGTTTTCCACAATAGTTAGTAAATTATTTACCTTTTTTTTTTTTTAATTTGTGTAACAGATACTCCATGACCATCAAGAAGCACCATGGTTGTTCTTGTATAGGATTGACCTGTCTCTTATGAAGGCCACATTTGGAAGTAGATTTATGTTTAGAATTACTGCTTTATGAATTTTGCTGTATGACACCAAAGGAGAAATTATTTGGTCATAGCCTTACATAATGCTTAATAATTAATGCAAATGCCTTCTCTTTTTCTTTCCTTTTGCCACTCCTTTCTGTTTTAAATCCACAAAATCTGTTAGGTAGCTTTTTATGGCAGATGTTAATTATTTTCTGCTCTGATAATAGAAAGCAAAAACCTGAGCTTAATTCCCTGGTTAAGCGATGTTTGGAGTTTATGTGTAGCACTAAAATGAAAAACCAATATTTATAACCCACAGGAACTGCAGATAGTATAAAGTTGGGTAACTTATCATACGCTTTTGATAGTGGAGGGTATTTAGTGAAGGGCTCTATGTGAGGCAGGTGGAGCAGACTGCTGGTTTGCAGCCTACCACATCAAAGTGCAGTGCCTTTCCTCTCTGCTATTAAAAGGATCTGATGGGAATTGGAGAATGATGGACAGTCTTCTTAATTCAGGCCTTTGAAAGTTAGATAGTCTCAACCTATTAATAAAAGAAGAATATTGTGACCATATGTCTCATCTGTCCCATATTTGGCTTCAAAATCATGTGATGGTACATGCACACACACAGACTGCATTCGTGGATCTGGGAATTGCCAGTGGTCATAAAATACTAATATTTGTCTTTCTGTAAAATGCCACATCAGAAGAGGCTGACTACAGCTTAACAATAACTTATTTACTTGTTTGTTCTAACTAAGTTTTGGTGGTTGTGAGTGAGGTACCCGTACTTTTAGTTCTTTCAAAATGGATTTTTCTATCATCTATATTTACTTTGCTACAATACTAGCCTGTCACGCTACTGAAACATGTTCAATTACAAAATAGTGAATAATAATTTATCAAAGTCTCATTCCAAAATAAATGAATAGTCAGATAAAATCCCAAAGGTCAGGGAACAAAGTGAAGCAGACCACCTGGTCTGCATGGGAGAAATGGTTTCTCCATCAGAAACACTTAAGGTGGGAGAAAGACATTCCCGAGTTGATCACCAGTAAGGATATGATGCTGTTGTGATGTTTGTGATGTAGACAGTGCTAAGACAGGAGATAAAAATGCGTCAGGTTCTGCAAACATGAGTTGGTGAATCTGGATAGATTTGTAAGGATACCAAAGAACCTGAACACAATCCAAGTTTTAGACAGTTTTTGTGCAAATTTACAGCATCTGCTGGAGTTGGTGCAAATCCAAAGACTGAGCTTGATTCTAGTCTGTTGCCCATTTCATGAGCAAAATGAGATGGAATTGACAACAGAAATCTGACTTGGAGGGGAAAAGGATATCTTCTGCCATTAATTTGTACATGCTGTGCCAGAGCTGAGCAGATACTCAGGACTGCATTCCACCTTTACAGCCCCGCTTCCCTGATTCCAAAATGATGAGAAGAGTTTTCCAATCTCTGATGTAAACTAATGCAGATTAATTACAGTTCTGCCTTTTGGTTTTGTTTCTTACTTGGAAGGTTGTTTTGTGACCAAGCATTAGTTAAACAGGTTCTTTAAATACAGCCATTGCTTGGCTACTCTGAGCTGACTTTTATGTATAGAGCTGTCTTGCCAATGCTCTGCCACTTCAGTGAGCCTTGTGCTGGGGCAAATCCCTAGTATCTTTATTCTCCTTCCCAATCTGGTCTGGTCAGAGGAGTGCGTGCATGGCAAGGGAATTACAGCCTCTGATCTGGGAGAAGAGTGCATCTGATCTGAAATTTCAGAGGAAACCCTGCTCTAAGATAATTTCAAGTATTGCTCGTTCTTGGGAGGTGCCTGTGCTGTTCATTGACCAGAGCACGATTCAGCTATCAAGTCAATGTGTGGCTTGAAATGTTTGCCCTCTCACAGAGCTGGACATGCTGGGCTACATGCTGCTGATTATTATCTGTAATCTAAATCAGCCTTCAGTTGTGCAACTACTAACAGGGAAGTGACATTTCCTTACAAACCTTTCTAGCTTTACAGTTGCTGCATTAACCTTGCAAAACAAAGATGATTAGCCTGTCTGACCTTACAAGCCACATACCAAATCTTCATATGGCTGAGCTGTGTTTGACTGAGTATGCACGCGAGGTGTGTGGCCAATGGTGATGGGTGCCCCACAGCCTACCTCACATGTGCCACATTTGGGAATTTGGCTGAGCCCCAGCCTGACCCAGGGATAGCAGCGTCTGCTGGCTCCTTGCTTCCTACCAGTGACAAATTGTCTGTTCTGCTGCTGCTCTTTGCTGATGACATGTTCTTGTCTCAGCAAAAATGTTACAATGGAATTGCTTGCAAGCCATATGTGGCTTTGAGGGCTACAGGTTGGCCACCACCATCCTATGAAAGAGGAGAAAGTCTTCTGTTAAAAAATGAAGTGCTTTTCATTGGTTGGAAAAGCTGTTTCAGTTCTGCTGAGAATGCAAATATAAAATGTATACCAGGAAAGCAGAACTGTCAAAATTCTCCTTGGACAGAAATGCTCAAGTAGTTTTGTGTCAATAGTGGCCTAATATTGTATGTGAAGCATATTGACATGGCATAATAATACATATATGTAAAAAATACTGTATGTTCATACAATATACACCTTGTACATATGGGTTATACTGGATATATTGCTTTATCAAAAATTTTAATGTTGTAGTAAAAATATACTCTAAGTGAAAAAGTACTGCTAAAAAAAGTTATCTGTCCATGTCCAGAATTTGCAATATATTTTCAATCTATAGCTATACATGATTTTGTTTACTTTTAATTACCTGGCTCATATATCCTAATAAGAAAAGTGAAGAAGACTTTGCCTCTGAAATTTTAACACAAATACAGGTTTCTTTCAATAGAGGAGAGGATAGAAAGGAGAGGAGATTCTTGCACTGTTTCTTTTGTTTTCCTCTTGCACTATTTCTTCTTTCTTTTACTTTCCTCTCCATCCTCTCCTTCATCTTCTCTCAGTCATGATTTTCTTCCACTCCCCAGAGATTTTGTCATGTAGCTAATACCAACTTGTCTGTCAATAGCAGGTGTTGACTTTCATCAGCTTGCAGTTGCCCAAGTGAATGGAATATAATGCTATTTCACAATTTAAGGGGGGAAGGATGATGGACTACTTGCAAGTTATATTTTACTAAATGAAAATTTTCTAGGAGAAGCACAGCTTTTTAAAGTGTTAAACATGTACTGTTCCGTTGAAATCTGTAAGAGTTGTAAGTGCACTCAGCTGCTAAAAATCAAGTCCATATAGCTCTAAAGCTCCATACTAATAGGAGACTCTTTCTGGCAGATTTGTATTTGGGGGCAGGGTTGTGGAGAAGGCTCTTTTTTCTTGGAGAAAAGTATTTTCTTTCAAAGTAATGTTACCTTTATAGAACATTCAAGTTGATTATAAGTAAACTTTCCTACATGAATCTTCTCTGTAGTAACTGAGAATTATTTTCATGAAGTTGGTTGGGTTTTTTTCTAATACTGTTTTTGGCATGTTTCTCAATTCACTTATTAATTCAAGGAATAATACTTACTGGGAAGGTCAAAGGCAAAGGGGAGAAATGAGACTTAACATAAGAGTACTAGTAAACCATTCTAAATTGATTAGTAAGATGAAGGAATTTAACACATTATAGATAAATTCTATCAAGAGAAATAGCCATAAGAAAAGTTCAAAATGGCAACATTTATAGTCAGCAAGCACAGACTGGAAAATGGTGTCTGTGATACAGTGATAATAGAACACATATTGTGTAATGCTAAGGCAAAGTTTTATCCAGGTCATCCTCCACCTTCATATACCTGTGTCGCTTTACAGGACAGTCACAGATTGATAGATAGATATGTGCATAAGCATACACGTGATAAAGCATAATTTTGTATTTTTTCATATATATAAAACAGGCACACACACAGAGCAATCATAAATGCAGTAGCCATTTTGTCTTTATAGTTCATTCTTGGAAGCTATATGCTGAAAGTAGCAAGTAGATATAGTATATCTACTATCTTAGACTATCTACTTAGACTAGTAGATATCTACTATATCTGCTATCTACTATATGTGAGGAGAGACTATCTCTATTCTGCAGCTTACAATATATTCACAAGCTATTGCTGTATACAGTTTGATTTGCATTAGTGAATGCTACTGCCAAAGAGAAAAATGAAATAAACTTTTTAATTATATACAGGAATAAAGAAATCGGCACAGTCTTCTTTAAGTAGCATTTGCAGCAATTTCAACACAGAGTTCAAAAGTGAAGTTGACTTAGTTTTATATACATTGGATCTTAGAGTGATTAAAGATTCTAAAACTAAAATTCAGAGGCTGAATTTTGGAAGTAGAAAGAAACTATTTGATTTGATTTGATTTAGATGTCTGTAAAGCTAACTATAGCAACATCTGTCTTGGGAATTGAATGTGAAATATTTTCATTACTAATCTAGTGCTGGTCGAAATGTTTTATGATTTTGGCATGCCTACTATCAGATTAAAATGCAACAAGATAGTAACAAGAATGGGTTTATTATTCTTTTCTGTTTCACTGCCTGTCTGTAAGTGCCTCTGTGCAACTATTCTATTAATATAATGAGAGTGTTAATTGGGTAACCAAAGATGTCTGCCTCAATTTAAGAGCTCTCTAATAATCAAGGTGGGGCCCAACTGTTCTGCCCACAGATACTTTGAGGCACAAAACTGAAAGCATAGAATGTGAAATCCTAGATTACATAATTAGCATTGATCTGAAGTGAAATGACTGGTCTGGTATACACATAAATTGTCTATTTGGCAGCAGATCTTATAAAGAGTATGAAATTTATCTGACTGAAGATCCCTTGTTATCAGAACAGCCACTAGTATGTAGATAGGACAAGGGATGTTTAACGCTGGTCATTTCCATATTTTACCAGCCACCTCAGCCTGTCTGTTGGTACTCCCACAATGACTGTTTCCCAGAAGCAGTGTTTTTCCCAGACTGTCTAGTCTGTACTGTACTAATTTATCGTACAGAAAGCAGAGATTGTCTTTCTGTCAGTTTATGGTAATAAAGAAAAAATGTGGAGATATTCTCACTTAATAGGATATAGCGGAAGTACCTAAAATGTTCTAAGCCAGTCTCATCTCTGGTTCTACAAACAGCAGAGGACTATTTGACAGCATTGCGGTTGACAGCCTTTGAAAGATTTAGCATGTGATCACTGTGTTTTTCATGGAAACCTGGCAGAATATGGCATATTCCCTTGCATTCTCTTACTCTCCCTTTCTTTTTTTCCATGCTTTCCTACTGCATGTGCCATATCCCATTTCAGAACAGCAGTGAGCGAACTTCAGACATTTCTCAGGGATTATCACACTTCATGGGCAGCAATATGTCCAAGGCATCTAAAAACACCCCAGAAATGCTTTTCTTGGAGTATCTTACTGCTAAAATGGGGTTAGCTGTACTCCATCTTGCCTCCTACCTGTTGAAGCAGGCAGATTTTGAAGAGGCAAGATAACAGAGTTGTTCTTGTTCACAGTAGGGAATCAAAGCAGCACACAGTACCTCAAAAATAATTGAATATGACTTATGGGCTTGTTCAGTCTCCCTGAGTTCCTGTTGACTTTGATGGGGGGTAAGATCCATCCACTCTTCACAGTATATAGTCAGCTCTTTCAGTAACCAGCTGTCACAGACTAGCTGTAGTTTGCTGGTTTGCTCTAGAGTACAGCTGATCTTCGAAGAATACAAATCTCCATTTTCACCTGCTGGAGAGAAACCATGAAAGGGCCATTTAAAGACAATAATTTAAGCAATTTAGGGTTTGGGTCACATCCATTTATCACAAGTCCAGTGTAGTGGAGAAGACTTCCCCTTCTGAGTTCTTTTCCTGAGATTTGTTGAAAGAGGCCTAAAACAGCAAAGTGTACTTCAGTGCTTCTTCTGTATTAGGGAACCAGGCTGACTCCCGATGGAGATGAGATGTGGCATGTTGTCTAGATGAGGGCTACAGCTTTCTGCAAACAAGTCCTAGCATGGGCAATCACCAGCCAGGGCCTCTACCTTTGCAGCTTTGCATCCCAATGGTTAGTCTGAGTTAACTCCTCTACTTTTCCATTATAAAGACTTTGTATAGCTTATGCTGTACAGGCCTCTCACAAACTCTACAGCTACATGCTGAAGATATGTTAAGACTGGAAAAGTAGAAAAACATTCCTGCTTGACATGGATAGGACAAGAGGAAATGGCCTGAACTTGCACTACAGGAGGTTTAGGTTGAATATTAGGAAAATTTTTTTCACTGAAAGGGTTTATCAAGCACTGGAATGGGCAGTCCAGGGAAGGGGTGGAATCACCATCCCTGGATGTGTTTAAAAGTCATGCAGATGTGGTGCTTAGGGACAGGGTTTAGCAGTGGACTGGGGAGAGTTAGGTTAATTGTTAGACTTAATGATCTTAATGGTCTTTTCCAACCTGAACGATTCCGTGATTCTATGGATGTGAAAGGAAGAACCCAGCTTTTCATCCTCCATCAGGTTTTTATGAAGTGACACTATCTTTTGTTATGCTCCCCTCTTTTGCATTTCAAAACTGTCCCGAAACTGTCACGATATTGGCACAATATTGTGCTTTTTTTGCCTGGAAAGAATGGTCAAAAAATGCAGCAATAGCTTTTATGTTCCATAATAATGCTCTTGCTGGAGTTGTTTTTAATAATTTCCATGCCTGTAGAGGCCTGGTTTAGTATTTATGTATATATAATGAAAACAATTTCCTATCAATTTGAGTAAAAGGCAAGGGTGAATTTTCCCCTTGAGAACAGGCATTTTGCTGTAGAGTGTCTTTGCACCCAAAAGTCTGCACTCACCTGCTAGAACATGTAGCAAAGAAATGTAGATGCAAGGAAAGGGATAAAAAAAGATAATAAAGACCAGCACAGTGTTCTGAGTCCGTTTAGGGGTTCAGGGCAGGTCCCCACGGAAACAGAATGTATGCTCTCCCCCCTCCCTATCCCTTAGTTCCCCCCCCCCGACAGGTGGGCAAAAAGGGAGAACGGGAGTAAAAAAGAGAGAGAGACTTTGCACTGTATTGGAAGTTTAGAAAGATATATATATATATATTGTTTAAAAGGGAACAGAAAACAAGAAGGGAAGGTAGATATAGGTACAAAGATGGGGGAAAAAACAATAAATGCAATATAATACAAAACCAAAGGTTGGATGGCTTCGGATTCACTGGAGGATGAGGAGTAGTGAGAAAATGGCTCCTGGCCGCATGGAGAGGGGTCAGCTCCCAACGTCTCCTCCTCCCACCCTGAAGACCACTTCCTGCCTCCAGTATCCGGTGTGGACAGGAAGGGGGAGGGAATAACTGCTTCCCCCCTGGGACCGTCAGGGTGTCCAGCCCCTGCCTGTCCTGGTCCCAAACCTCAAACCATAACACACAGAAAAGGGCAAAAGGAGCAGAGAGAGCTCAGAGAGCCTGTCTGTTGAACTGTTTAGTGCCTCATTCTTAAAGGTACCCCCACATCTTCTGGACAACTGTGCTGGAAAATAGCGCACTGTCACCAGCTCTATGTGGGAAAAGACCAACAATTTATCTTTTAAAACTCAGTTTTTCCACACTGCTATACTTTAAGAGACCACTAACTTGGAGGTTTAATTTCAGCATAAGGTTTCCTGACCTCCAGCAAATGTCTTCAGATGTCCATCTGCACTTCATGCTCCTTCAGAACTCCTCCAAAGGGATCCTACTTGGGCAGCTTAGTATGTGATCATCAGAAAGGCATGGACTAAAAAGCTGTAACATTCATTTCTGTTTTAACGAAAACCCTGAAACTTAAAATAAGAATTCATTTGAACGGACCATGACTCACAGAAGAAGGTTTCAGTTTACCATTAGTTTCTGTACATTTTCACTACTAGAGTAACTTCTCAATTGATTGAAGCCACTGTGGATCATGGAAAGTGATTATTTTTCAAGGAGACCACTAGAGCCACATTAGGGCAAAAAGCTCAAGTTGCCAAAGTGACCTCCTGGATCGTGTCAGGCAACACAGAGCACATTAATCCTCCTGTTGCCCATCAAGCCCAGGGGACTCCTGGGATATGGACAATGCAGGACTGTTTGTCTTAATATTTGTGGGTAAAGGAATAGGAATATCGGGCCTGTCTTTTAACATAATCAGTAAACAACAACATTCATATAACAATTTAGGAGGGGGTTGGTATCTTACAGTTTTGTTGGTTCTTCTGACTGCTATACAAAACTATACATGGGAACTCTTTCAGAAGCAGAGTGCCCCACCTGAAGCCATACTGAAAGGCCATGCAGTGGAAATGAGAACCTGTCTTGCTAGAGATAAGAGGCCACCATGCAAGGTCAGTGTCATTCCAGAGAGATGCGCAGATGCTGCCTTCAGGCAAGCTAGTAAGGCACCTGGTGGATTGGGAGCACCAGGCAGCCAGGCCATTTTCTTGGCAACCTGTATGTCTTAGCTCTAGGAAGAGCTGAAGTATTTCTGGCATAGGCTATTAATGGATAAAAAGCATGTGAACTTCGGCGATCAGCTGCATAATGTCCCGGGGCAAAGATGGAGCAAGGAGCACTTCAGAAAACAAAAGTGGAGGAGAAAAAAGATCAGTTGAGCCAAGCGGGGGCTGTACGTTGTTCTTCTGTTTTTACTGGCAGAAATGCTGCTATAGTCTTTAGCAAAGCTTCAGAGTTCTCAACTTACTGTGAATGAGTCTTGGATCAAGCCATCAAAATGTAGTTTCAAAAGACACAAGAGATTCAGAATATGGAAATTATTATGGTATATACTAGACGATCCCAAGATTTCTTTTAAAACTTCAAGGTCTTATAAACAGACTCTTCTGCCTTCTTAATATTTTTACTCTATAGTTAAGTCTCCATGAAAGATATGGGACATGGCTTTACTGTTTATTTGTCTAAATTCATATTCTGCTTCTGTGATTTCAGTATCACTTCAGTTATCAGAAAGCTCATGGTTTTGTGTTATTGTATGTTCCAATTTTTGCCATACCAAGTTCCCTGTATTGAAGGAGTTTTTTGGAGGAGAAGGAAGTGGGATGCTGAAAAGCAATGGCGTTTTTGTATAACGATCAGGAAGTACTTGGTGTATTCATTTAATTTTTTTTCTATTCCATTAAGTGAAATGTAAGAAGGAAGGAAGAAGAAAACCTCTTTTGATATTAAGGAACATATAAAAGTGTGGTGGTGTAAGTACTTTAATAAGTGTGTGCAGTAGAAGTCAGAAGCATTTGTTACTGTTAAAGTATCAAACAGGAAACAATCCAACTCTGTGTTTGGACTCTGTAAAGGCTGATGGATTTTTTTCCCGTATTAGTCTTAACAAAATAAACTCAAACAAACTCTTTTAATTTCACATAGTGTAATTGTTTTAAAAGATGCAGACTAGAAAATCAGAGAAAATAAAAAATATATGTCAACCTGAGAGCCAAATCCTCATCTCACATGTACCTATTCAAACTGGTTCCATTTCAGCCAGAGGGAATACAGTGGTATGGCATCAGTTCTTGATCTGTCCAAGTGCAGTCATCTAAAGAGTAAAAACCATACATGTAACAGCCATACATTCGCAAGGAAAGGCAGTCTCTTAATTGCTAGTGGAGGCTGGTGACATCTGAAAGTGGACAGGCAAAACTCTCATACGTCCAAGACCAGAGGCAGTTCAGAGCATCTGGTAAAGATCACAGAGTGTTAAACTCGCATCTGCCTGTGACGCAGAGAGAAGTCTCTGAACTGCAGTCCTGTGTATCAAGCTGCACAACCAAATGTGGATTTTAAGATTGCTCATTAGATGGCTACTTTGCAAATTCCATTCTCTGTCTTCAGCTGTAGTGCAGTATCAAACATTCCAGAGGATAGACAGAAGCACTATTATTTGATTTGTGTAAGAGCAAAACTATTACTTGGACTTTCTCCTTTATGTTTTTATCTAGATGCATGTATTACTCAGCTGCATACAAAGATTATCAGGTTTGCATATTCAATAGTTTTGAACAAGTAATTGTGTATTTATATAATAAAAGTTCTCACACTGTTGCAATAAATGTGAGTAATTTAAATTGGCAAGCAAAAAGAAATGAAAGAATGGCAAGCAAAATTATGAAGCCATGGAAAACATCCTTTTTAGTCTTTTGAAAAATTCAATTTAGTAAAGCAAGATATGGATACTGCTAATTGTGGTAATGACTTTGAAAAAGGGTTTCTTACGTGTGAAGCAGGTCAGAAAATTTATAGCTTAGTAATATACTCTGCATTGTATATGTGAATCAGTTTGGCTAATATTCTTTGTGTTTTCAGAATGTCTTTACGTTGGTTGTTTTCTAGTTAACAGGACCACACAATTCACAGACATTAAAACCTAGTACTTTGTTCAGACTTGGCCTCCTACAGGTATAATATATAGTGCCTTTTTGATACTGCATAGTAAACTGTTGCCAAATTGGAAATTAGGCCACAAAATTGTGTGCCAACATTTATATCCAGTAATAGGTGACAGCTGTTCAGATGCCACACTGCAACATTCTCCTTACCAAGCAAGCAAGGTCTAAGCACCCAAACAGCTTGTGCAGTAAAATAAGCTCATCTAAACTGTGAAGCCTTTATCACAGTTTCTGCTGAAGGTCTTGTCTGACTGCCTACTAATATACCAGGGTATGATTTCAGCAGTTATACACCTGAAGACTCCAGTTTTTGTGGGATTTTGTGCAGGTACTTGTGCTGCAGTTCTCCCGATGGCTGGCTGTGCCCACAGAAGCAGGCAGAACCTCTGCATCTTCTGTCATCCCTTCAGCTTTTGAGGTTCCCTTTTGGTGGCGTAAATTTAGGAGACAAATGGGAGAGAATCTAGTGTTACTCTCAGCTCAGACAGAGGAGGTGTTCCTGGCAAAGGCTGAGGTATGCCAAAAACAGCAAATCAGGACATTTACTTAATTATGGACAGAATGAAATGCAGCAGTAGAATATGGTTAAGGCAAGGGCACAACTCTGCCTCCCATGCTGTGAGAAGTGGTGGTAGCACAGACGAAATTAGGCAGGGGTGGGATGAGGCGATGCGTAGACTTACTTCTTTTATTGTATGACCTGTCCTGATTTATTCAGCCACTAAGCATCAGGAAGGCTGCCTGCCCTCATGGTCTGCTTGCACCCTTTGCTCAAATGCACAAACATCTTCTGCTCCCTCCTGGAGATCACCTGTGCTGCAGGGGTCAAGTGAGGTGGAGAGAAGGGAAACTAGTAATTGAGCTGTTGTTTGGTGTAAAAGTGTCAGACAAGGGTTTGGGAAAGCTGGCAGAGTGGCAAGCTAAAGAGAGAGCTTCTTCTCTAGGCAGGTCCTATCTAAAAGAAGCTATTTGTGGCCTTGATTTTTAGAAGCTAAAAGCTGCTTGGGGTTGGACTTACATTGAAGCCGCTTACTGAAAGGCTGAAAGGCCCTGTCTAATCCTTTTGTTAGTTTATCACGTTGTTCTGGGGAAACGATTGCTTAATATGTTATATGGAGATCAGCTTTGACAGTGTTGCGTTAATGCAGGTCTCGGGGCAGATAGCAGCTGAGACAAAAACATTGCATAGGAAAAGTTGCCTCATAACAGAGTCCTACATAGTAAGTTTTGTAGTTAGATTTATATGCTGAGAAATCAAGTAATCACTGATGTTTCATGCAAGTGTCTCCAAAGCTTATATTTAACTGGATCATATCAACTGAGGGAGAAGAAACAGAAACAGCTTTCTAAAGCTGGAAAACACAGGACAGGGCAGGAGTACAGTACAGGAAGAAATGATGTGTGGTGCACATGGCATCTGATTTCAATATGATGACTTTTTCCACCCTCTTTGAAAATGTATCTGAAGTATGCCATTTGTTTTAATGTCCGCGGATTGCTTGATTATTAAATTAAAGATGACCTCTCTGTTCCTATCAACTTAAGAAAGAACTGCTGCTTTTGTAACTTTATAGATGGTTTTGTCAGGTAGATTTATAATCCATTTGTTCAAATAATTGAATTATTTAAATTTGAATTATTCTTTTCAAAAGTTATTCCAACAAGTCTGGCACCTTGCAGTAGCTTTGTACCTTTGCTGTAATTTAAGTGAAGAGTTTGAAGATAATTGTTTCTTTGCCTCACTGTGAGATACAATCTTTCTGTCCTTACCCCTATCTATTTCTCCCCTGGTATTCTGGCTGTCAGTTTTAGTTCCTTGGATAGCACTGCAGTCTTTGAAGTCAGAAGAAGAATGTATCTTTCCACATGATCAATAGGCATTTGGCCACCAAGTCTCCACAACACTATTTTTAAAAATAATTACAGAGATTTTCTCTGAGAGAGAGAGGAGAATAAATACTTGAATGGCTAGGCATTCATCAGATGAGGCTGAGATAAGCAGATAAAATAGGGAGGCTAGATCAAGCTGCTACAGCATTAAATTTTTATGCTTTTACTTCAAAATTTTTTTGTTAGATGAGTTAACACTTGGCCCATTTGTACCGTATATTTAGGTTTGTTTTTTTATTGTAACGTATTCTTCTTTTTCTCCATTGTTAATAACAAGTAGTGAAATGCCAACATTCCACCTTACATTGTAGCCTTTTAATATGTGTATTCCAACTGAGACTGCCCAAGGGAATGCCAAGGATCCATGGGCTCGCCTTGCCAGCCTAGGTCAAGCACTAATAGTCAAGAAGTCTTAGGGGACTAAGAGAAAAATGCAAACTGCAGAGAGGAGGAGAGGAAGCATAATAAAAATGAAGATGGGGCTCACTTTAAAAAAATGCCTGGTTTATATGAGATTCAAAGTATAGACAGAGCCGGCAGTGAAGGTCTGGCTGATGGACAAGTTAGGAAAAAAATCTGGAAACTTTATTGCAGTGACTGTACATGGAAGCCAGTAAATAGGGAATGAGTTATATGTCTACAAAAAAAATACCACAATTGATAGCGTTCTTTTCCTACTGTGAGTACATGTGGTGATACACTAAAAATGCAGATTAATCATGACTGCAGTGTGTCATTTCAGAGAAGGCTACAGATGGACAAATTTACTAGAGGGATGCATAAAGCAGCTATCATTTGCTTGAAAGCCAAGATGACAATGTTGCATACACTTAATAATATATGTGTCTTTTTATGATTAGCATTTATTTGAGAAACTGCATTAATTATAAATTTTCTCATTTTAGATAGTTCTAGTTTATTTCAATTAATGCAAGCTAAAGATTTCACGTTGTCATACTCTCACAAATAAAAATTTAAGCAATTTTCAGTGTAACTATTTTGTAGAAGTAAGGGGTCTAGTCATGAATTGCTAAAAGGGTGAGTAAGTGTACAGTAGGGGGAAGGGAGGGGACAGGACCTACAAGGATCATCTAGTCCAACTGCCTGGCCAGTTCAGGGCTGACCAAAAGTTAAAAGCATGTTATTAAGGCTATTGTCCAAATGCGTCTTCAACACTGACAGGCTTGGGGCATCAGCCACCTCTCTAGGAAGCCTATTCCAGTGTTTGACCATCCTCTCAGTAAAAAAATGCTTCCTAATGTCCAGTCTAAACCTCCCGTGGCACAGTTTTGAGCCATTCCCGTACATCCTATTACTGATAATCAGGCAGAAGAGCTCAGCACCTCCCTCTCCACTTCCCCTCCTCAGGAAGCTGTAGGGAGCAATGAGGTCATCCCTCAGCCTCCTTTTCTCCAGACTAGGCAAACCCAATGTCCTTTGCTACTCCTCATAGGCAGTGCCTTCCAGCCCCTTCCAGCTGGTGAAACCAGCTTTGTTGCCCTCCTCTGGATGCATTCAAAGACCTTCACATTCTTCTTAAGCCCTCCTGCCCAGGACTGCACACAGTACTCAAGGTGAGGCAGCACAAATGCTGAGTACAGCAGGATGCCGCGATAATCACCTCTTTTGACCCGCTGGTTATGCTGTGTTTGGTGCACCCCAATAATGTCTCTTGAGTCTCCTATCCTGCAGTCAGAGATCTCTGTTTCATCCCTGTATATCAATAAGACTGTGCAGCTGGACTGAGATCCTCTACTAAATATATGGAGTAGGAGATCAGGGTTTCAGCAAATGGAAATTATCAATTGATTCAAAGCTTGATTTTAAAATGTGAAGGTGTGTTCATTCTTAGAAGTCAGTCATTTATACGTCTGCTTCTTCCAGAGTCTGCATGAAAACCAGGAATGCTCAAAACCATGATTTTTCAGTATATTGAATTATACCAAATATGCAGAGTTCAGAAATTGAAAACAAGTTTAGCCCAACAGTTGTCAGGCTTGAACATTGTCTCAGATGTGTTTGGAATTTGGGGGGGAAGTTTCCAACACGTTAATTTCAATCCATGTCAATTTAATATATTTTGCTTACTCTGCGCATGTTATTCTGTTAATTGAATGCCCACTGTATTTTAACTATGTGCTTAAACTTCAATTATCTATGTGAAGAGTTTTACATGTTCCCACCCACAAAAAAAAAACCCAAAAAAAAAAAAAAAAAAAAAAAAACCACCACAAAAAAAAAAACAACCCAGCTAAAGAAACAGTGAAAAATATTAAAATCAAACTAAAACAAATGGCAAAGAATTTCCGGTCCCCGACAGTATTTTTCTTGAGCCCTTTTTGATACTCCTGTATGAGAAATGTTCATCCAGAGGGAAGTCCTTAAGGCAAATGCTGCCATCTAGAGAGAAACAGAAAGTAAGTGCATGATATACTTAGTGATGATTTTTATTTCCAGAGAGCCCCAGGAGAAGTTGCACAAGAGTCCACAGAATGAATTGCAGTGTCGGAGATGGGTGCCATCGGGATGCTTTTCCAGCAGCTGTTGACTTAAAATAGTCAGGTAATTCCCACAGACACTGAACTAAAAAAAACACTGAGAAAATCCTGACAAAGGGTCTTGAGCATGTATCAAAGACACCAAGTGCTCCTTCTCAGCCAGTTAAAATTATTTCATGTTGCACATTTTTCCTTAGCATTTTGTTTTTTCCGAGAAAAGCTTTTACTCTGGATTTATTTTGTTTAAGGGAAGAAATGCAAAAGAAGTTTGTGTTATTTGCTATTTATTGTTCATCTGCCTCTTTTTTTCACGTCACAAAGCCTCTCTGTTTACTTTTCAGCTGGTTTTGAGAATTAGGATTGCAAAATTCAAATAGAATGGCAAACACAAAGAAACCACTGAAAATACCTGAAAGACAAGAAAGAAAAGTGGGGATTTACCTTGTCTCAGTATATTATGTGTGCAGCTATATAAACATCCCAGTGTGAGCTATGCATGTTAAGCCTGAATGGCAAAAATGAATTCTTGTATGTACTTTCAAAACTCGGCTAGCAATAGCATTTCTCTGGGTATAATGAAGATGACTCATTATGAATTAGTGACTTAGAAGAGCCTGCAAATAATGCTACACATGCCGAACCTTGTTATGGCTATTTATTTCACTGAAATTATTTGAACAGTTACCCATGAGAGATTCAGAGTTCCAGATTGAAATGTTCAAACAAATAAGCACAGTAACAATACGTATACTTTTTTCTTTCATATAGACATGTTTCAATGTCAGTGTGTAATACAACGTAATAAGTTGGTGGGTTCTCTCTGCAGTCTATTTTTAATGACCAGTTTTCTTTAACATGGTGTGTTGTTAATGGCGAACTGTATGTTCTTGATAATGGTGTAGATAGGCAACATGTGAGAAGGAAAATAAGGCAACTTCTGTGTCTGTCCTCTGAAGTACCTAAATAACATTTGCAGTCTGAGAGTTTAGGATAGCTCAGCTGCTTCTCCCTAAGTGGTGTCCTGCAAGTGGAAAAGAAGTATGGGAGAACCCTAATTTTTTCCTGGGAAGTGTACTTGCAGGTTGGATGAGTTTGTATTTTCATCTAAAAACCTGTGAGGGGGCTGGGGGCACTTTGAAGAAGTACTAATAATAATTACTGTATTTTATGTATGTTTATAACATATTTAATGCTAGTAGGTTATCTGTGACTTAGGAATTTGCTGAGAGTGAGGGAATGATGTTTATTTTTTGAGCAAACTAAAAATGTAGAGATCTTCAGAGCTCTTTAGTGAGCTCAAAATAATTTTCCAAAGCAATACTGTTTCTAAATTTTAGTTGGTAAGTGGGACATTTTCCTAATGGTTGTATTGCATATTGGCATTGGTAATATTTTCCACCTGGAAACACTTTCATCCTTCATATTTCATATCCAAAACCTTTTCTGCAGTATGATTATATTGTGAATTCCTCAAATATAACCTGTACACAACATTGTGAAGACAGAGGAAGGCTAGCTCTGCCAGACAGAGTGGTAGAATCGCAGAGTGGTAGAATCGCAGAGTGGTAGTGCTAGGGGTTGAATAGACTCTTTTTTTCTCCAGACTTCTTCCTGGACTTTTGATACTGACATTTGTATTAAAAAAAAAAAAAAAAAAAAAAAAGACCCAAACCTTAGATAGATTAAACTTACTGTTCCTTTGTTTTTTCGGTTATGATGTTAGCTGGGTTTTAAGCACCAGATGTGGTAACTGTCACAGCCCAGAAGCAGTGCTTACCAGCCATTTTCATTTCATTGATGAGGAGGCTTCAATTTTGAAGTTGCAATACAGGAAGCTTATGCTATCCCTTTAACTACACAACAAATAAAATATGTTTTAAAATATATTTTCTCTCTGGCTGCCATAGAGGATTAGAGAAATGAAATATGCATTTCATAGTGATGCAAGGGCATGTTTTGAAGTGACAGTTCCATATGTTACCAAAAAAAAAAAGAAAATCACAGATGCCTGAAAATGATGGGAAGCTTGTGAGCTTCCACAAACACATGAAAACTTCCCAAAGGCAAATTCCCTGCTTTCATAAAAATGTCCATGAATGTCTTCCATTCTCTAGCATATGGTACTGCCTACAAAACACTTCAACCTTCCAGAATGCCAGTAATGCAAATAGAATTCTTCATACCTGCAGTAGGATACTTTTTGCTCTTATTTAGAGTTATTTATTTACTTTGCCAGATCCTCTTCTCACAGTTCTTCAGTTCAGTATAGTCATTTGTTAATTATAATTAGAGAGGGTGATATCTTAGAAAAAATGAAGAACAAAATAGGTAAAATAGATTAAGGAGGTTTGAAGTACACCAAACCTCAAATTATTTATAAGATTTTGAAAAATCAGGTGTGATCTTTTGTCATCCTCTTCATTTTTTGTTCAATGTGTCTGGACTTTTTGCTTTTTCCAAGAATCGCTGAACAGAGTAATGAGATTGTTTGGGAAGAGCTGATTATAAAACATCCCAGCACAACTACATATTGCAATTAGTAAAGTAGCAAGATTCAGAGTTATAATTTGGATTTGTAAATAATAATTAAATAAATAAATAACAAGAAATCCAGCACCTGTAGTAAGATTGTCAAACCATGGATTTAATTGGAAGTTTGAGGGTTCTTGTTGAACTGATAAATTTGGCCATGAAATGCAGGTTCTTCTAGGATTAGAAGCCTATCCTAAAGCATATGCTTTTTTGTTTTGGTTTGATTTTTGTTTGGGCTCAGTTTGGTTTAACATGTTCTTAGAATGGTTAGAATTACGTTTACTACTTTAGAGTGAAAATCCCCCATGTTTTCCACTGGTGGCAATCTTTATTAGGGGTCAAGATGAGGAGCCTGATGAAGCAGGAGGCAAGGAACTGAACACAAAATTAGATTTGGGTCGGTGAGCTAGTCCTAGTTGCATGTGGTAGAATTGTTCAGGGGAAGCTGCAATTCAGGGTGGGCTTACAGGTTCATCTATATTTTGCTGAAAAGTCTATTTAGCTGAAAACTGCACAATATATGCTACAAATAAACTTTATTTTTTAATGCAAATTCAAGTAGACCCAAGTTGCACAGATTCTGAACGCCTAAGATTCATTCAATTAAAGGAAGAAATCTTGGTATCACAGGAAGTCAGTGGAAGATTTGCCAGATTTAGTAAACTGCAGCTTTATTATCCAGTGAGTTTTTGTCTTACCATGTTTTCAAAGATATTTTAAAACAGCTTTCCAGACAAGCCAGTATCACCTGGAATCCAATTTATGTTAGGTTTTGCCAGCTTGAAGTGTCTTATTTCTGACATCTCTGTACTGTTGACAGAACAGAGATGGCTTTAGATACTGTACAAATTCGGGGCTAAATTTGATTTGTTTGAAGTTTTCAATAAATTAGGAGCTTGAATTTAAATTAGTAGTGCATTCTGGTTTAGGCAACCATAGGACAGTCGAAGAACCGCATAATTTATTTTCTGCCATACTCCCTGGGCATATATTTGACTTTTAAGTGACCTTTTGCTCAAAACAACTGTAACATGTACAGTGCCAATAAAAAGATATAGGCATGCACAAGTGCACATATAAAGTAGGCAATGTGGAACTGTCAAGGTCATCTGCTATAGCTGGCATCAGCATCAGTAATTTTCTCTCTTTTACCTGTTCTAGAACAACTTGCTGAATATAACGGTAAGCTCTTCCCTTCTCTTCCTTTCTTTTCAAGTTAAAGGAGAATACACTCAGTTTATTTCTACAACTGCCTGTTTAGACTTAATAAATGTAATTGCCTCTTACGTTAGTAGTCCTAAGTTCTGATCCTGTTAGGGTTTTATTTTCATTCACTAGAATGTTACAGTGGTGATAATCTTCCTTATTTTTTCCATTTGAAAAACCATGCTAGCCCAGGTCACATAAACTTGGTCTATTCATAAATATAAAACAATTTAAAATAGATGAAAGAAATCCAAAGATCCTTTTAACAATGGCTTGTAAATGTTCCTTTTACAGGTATATACTTTTAGTAGCCATACTGCATACTACAGTGCCTTTCTTTGTGACTGTATTACAAAATATAATTCCATGCAAATTCAGTGTTACTAAACAGCAATCCCATGCCACAAGAGCTGTGGTAGCTTGTAATCACTTTTTCTTGTGCAATGTAACAAGTCCATAATGTGGATTTGAAGATCTGAGTGAAACTGCAGTGAGAATTGAATTATGACAAGATCTGGGATCTGTTGAAGGCCAAAGATAAAGACACTTCATTTTCAAACAAGCAGTAAAAAATCCTGACTAGTTGGGACATTGATTTTTTTTTTTTTTTTTGTCTAAAAGATGGCATCCCCAGGATGTAAATTCCTAACACTGTTCCAAAGTGCTTGGTTCAATACTGACACATAGGGAAATATTCCAAGAAACCAAGGCAAATAGCATCTATCTTCTTAGACATAACCATGCCTTGTTTTACAACCATTTTCAGTGACGTGGTTTGGGCCTAGTTTTTCAGCTGTTTTGTTCTTCTTTGTATATTGACCCTTTCTGTCTGTACTAGATTATTCGGAAGTTTTATAACCTATTCCATTGTGCAACATGATTATTCCACCCAACCAACACCTGAGTATCACAGAGTGACCTACCACAAAGGTTTGTGATAGGAGTTCTCCACCTTATTCTAGAAAATGTGACAAGAGGAATGAATTGTTGACAGGTTTCAAAAGACTCCTCAACTCTTCTTTCTGAAAAAAAAAGATGAATCAGTAAAATTCAAAAGAATATTTTACTCTCTGCAAACCAATAGGTTTTGTGCTGTGTGTTGAACTATGCCCCCAGTCACTCCTAACCCATTGTTGTTGCCCAGTGTGATTGTCCAGTGACCTATACTTGGCTTCTGTTTGTGCTGTCTGAGCTTAATGTTTGGCTTCCATCTATCATGATACCACCTTTCTCCTCAATGATAAACTCTGCATTCAGCTAATAGAAAGAGCTATAAAAATTAACCTAGTTAACTTTTATTAGCTTGTTTTGCTCAACTACAAACAGGGTGCGACAAGATGCACCCCTGACCTGACCACCTTCATCATCAACTTCTGGCATGTGACATGTCTGCTATATGCCAGATAGGTATAGCTGATCTCTAAATGCCGTTTTCAAAAACACATGCATTAGGCAGTTTCTCTCTTGCAGTAAAACTTTACTTAGAAGTGGATAAGCTATGATTTCCATAGCCTGCAAAGCAGACCATATAGTGTGGCTATGGAAGCTACTATAGCATCCACTACAGCATGGAAGGCTACTTTTATAAACCTCAACAACTTATTTCTCTTCGGACTTACTGCCTGTTCTAGTCCAGGAGACAAATATTGCATTCACACGTATTCCCCATATTGAGGTATCTACATCTAAACTGGGTGCTGCTGGCAGTCTGTATGCTTAGAGAAAAGTGCAGTGCAGGCCATCTCAGTCTGAAATAGCTGTTGAAATACGCCAGATGAATAATACAAGAAAATTGTCTATAACTCTTTACAGACTATTCAGAGGAATAGTCTGTAGACTGTAGACTATAGACTCCGATGTCCAGTGTGGACATCCTAGGTTAGGTGAGCTAGATCCCGTTCATTAAACCTTTGTTAGGCCTATTAATGCAGTCAGGCCTAAGCTAGGCCTATTAATACGTCCCTCAATGTATATGCCCACAGTGAAAATACCTCTAGAGTCTGCTCAATTTTTTCCCTCAGTTAAGCTAAGCTGCCTTTTTTTCAGAACGTATACCAATATTTTTTGTTTTTTTCTTTTCCAGATGTGGTCATCATATTTTTAGATATGTAAATTACAGGTGCTTTCAGCTTCCTCTAAATATGATCCCAAAATTTTAAAGCAGTGCTTTCAGGTTCCTGTAAATTTGCAGAGCAGGACTGGTATGCAAAGAACAGCCTGTGTTCTGTGGATCATTAAAGTACCAACATATACCTTAACATATGGGCAGTAAAACCTAATCTCAGTGTCTGGCCTGTAATAGCCACTGTTTCTCATGATTCAGAATAAGAAGATTTCCCTTCACTTTATAGTTAAATCCTTGCTACATATACTCTCTGCTGTCAACTGAATTAAGGGAATCACTAGAGGCAGGACATCTGTTTTGCCAAAATACAGACAAACCGCCACTTCTTTTTGAGGTAAGAATTCCATTGCTGAAAAAAAAAAAGGATGTTGCCTAAATATTGTGTTTCAGGAGGTGGTCCTGCACTGTTCTAATATTTGCAAGTATAAATTTCAAGATGGATCTAAAGAGTGAGAAACAAAAGCACTAGTTAAGTTTGTCAGGTGGTAGAAAATGCTGAATCTTATTAAAGACATTTACACATGACACTTGCAAGTCAGACAATTTGTTGCCTCTGAAAAAGCAACTAAAAGTAGCTAGAACTATCAATTTAAGCAAGTAGAAAAGCAATCTTGGAATAAAAGATGGTTACTGTATCAGTGGAAATAAATTCATAGCATGTTAACAGAAAAAATAATATGCTGAATTTGTGGAAGGTTTTTGCAGCTTTCAGAAATTCTAGGAGATTGATTTTAAAAATATTTTAAAGTAGGTTTGAAAAGTGCTATAACTATTATTCTCATCCAAGTGAATGAATATTAGGAACTAATTTAACAGTTATTTTTATCTACTGCAGTTTTCTTAGATATTTTTCTAGTCTGTTCTGCGATGAACTACTGTGTAACTCTGCGAGCATACAGTGCTCAGCAAAATCATGGAGCTACCATGTTCAACAGCAAAGACTGTTTTAACCTGTCTCAGAAATGAAAAGCAGCCCATGTTTTTCTCCTCTGTTGAATAGGCAAAAGTATGTAATTCTTAGATTTTATAAAGTGGAGGCTTCAATTGCAAAATTGGTATATGCATGTACAAAATTTTTTCAGAGTTTTCTAAGGCTTTCTCTCAATGTCTCAGCATTAATGCATAGAGGAGCTCCCTTTTATCACTGAATTACCTTTTTCTCCCATTCCCCCCGCTTCTCCCAGCATTGCCAAATGTGTCTGTAGTTTGATGGCATCTTTCCAGAGAGCGATGAACAGGTCAGATCAGCAACCAACTTTTTATCCATTGACATACAGACTGACTGATGGAAACTTCTAACAACCTTAAGACTTTAAGCCTCAGTACAAGAGTTTACATCAGACCCTTCACAGAAGGGGAAAGCCGTTTAATCCCAGAAACTGTTAAAACTTCCCACAAGACAAAATAAACTACCGTGGTATAGGGTTTGTGTATTCTATTTATTATTTCTAAACAATTCAGTATGAAACATAATAAACTCAGATCTCTGTGTGTTTTTTCTATTTAATCTGGCATTGGTGCTTGAGTGATCTGCTTCAGATGGCAAGACCTTTATTCTCTGCCACTCACAGCTTTTGCTTTTACTAGGAGTGCCTTCACTTGTCAGTAGTCACAGAATCAC